>JAKOGI010002144.1:122500-138293 GCA_029747015.1 Carnegiea gigantea
CGAAGGCTATGCTTGCTGCCTGGGAGACTCTTCTGAGGATGAAGGTGAATCTGAAAGTGAAGGAGATGCTGTAGCTCTCATGGCACAAAGTGACTCAGACTCAGATGATGAATCCACAAACAGCTTGACTGATCTCAAGAACAAGGTACGTGGTCTCAATAAAGCAACTCTCGAAAAACTTTTGCATACCTTGATGGATACTTGTGCTGAATTGAAACGAGATGTCTGAGACCTAGAATTAGAAAATGAGATCCTTAAGAATGAGAAACTTGAGGCTGAAAGAGAAATTCTAGCTTCACATCAAACCATAAATGACCTTAGGGAGACCTTGATCTTGAACGAAGTAAAATATACCACCAATCAAGCCAAGGCTGAAAAGGAAACCCTTGAGCTTAAAGAAAAGGTCGAAGTTTTGCTTGCTGAAAACAAGAACCTGTCGGCTAAAGCAAAACACACAGAACACGACCTTGCCACAAACAGGTTGTGGAATAAGTCCTCACAAGCCCTTGATTGGTTAAACACTCACCACAGTCGAAACAAAAAGGGACTTGGATATAAGCCTAAACGAACCGTTTACCCAATCCATAGAAAGTATGTGGGATTACCTGAAAACATTGTTTGCTTTCATTGTGGTAAAACTGGTCACTATCAATATTCATGTCCTTCAAGAAGGTATGCCATTGAAAAGAATGAAAGGTATGTGAAACAAATCTGGATTAGGAAAGATGAGCTTTATTTGTCTAAAAGAATGGGACCCAAGTGGATCTGGGTTCCCAAAACTAACCCTTGATTTGTTTTGCAGGCTGAAGTGAGAGAAAACAACCCCACAAACAACCCAGCAAACAGGGTAAGAAACATCCTGGCGAATAACTCAGAAAATAACCTTGAAAACAGGCAGCTGTGGTATGTTGATAGTGGGTGTTCACGGCATATGACCGGAGAAAAATCAAACTTTCTCTCACTTACAGCTTCAACCGGTGGGAGCGTGGCTTTTGGAAACGGCAAGTCTGGGACAATTGTCGGTATAGGTAGCATTGGTAAAACTCTCTCCCACTCAATTGATAATGTGCACTTAGTTGATGGTTTAAAGCATAATTTACTAAGTGTGTCCCAACTGTGTGACAAGAACAATCTAGTAGTGTTCTCACGAACACATTGCTTGGTTGTCAATGCCAACACAGGAGACGTTGTGTTAAAGGGGAAGTGTCACAAAAATGTTTACAAAGTTTGTATTTCCACACTTCTCCAAAACAACCTGACTTGTTTGAGTGCTGTGAATGATGATATAATGCTCTGGCACAAGAGACTAGGTCATGCGAGCCTTACTCTTTTAAACAAACTTGTTTCCAAAGACTTGGTTGTTGGACTACCTTCCATCAAGTTTAATGATGACAGGGTATGTGAAGCTTGTGCAAAAGGAAAACAAGTCAGATTGTCTTTTAAATCAAAAAGGTGTGTTAGCACTACCCGACCTCTTGAATTATTACATATTGATCTATGTGGTCCTATGAGGATAACAAGTAGAGGTGGGAAGAGGTACGTGCTTGTCATAGTGGATGATTACTCTCGATTTACTTGGACCCTGTTCTTGGCCTCCAAGGATGAAACTTTCGAGAGTTTTATTACCCTTCTCAAAAAGGTGGAAAAGAGAGTAGGACACTCATTGGTTAGCTTGAGGTCTGATCATGGTACTGAATTTGAAAATGCAAGTTTTACAGAATTTTGTAATACGCATGGTGTTGATCATAACTTCTCGGCCCCAAGAACACCCCAACAGAATGGGGTGGTTGAGCGCAAAAACCGCACCCTAGAAGACATGACTAGGACAATGCTTATTGCTAGTGGTCTTCCTAGGAACTTTTGGGCAGAAGCTTTGAACACATCATGTTACATTATGAATAGATGTATGATTAGACCTATTTTGAACAAAACTCCCTACAAACTCTTCAAAGGCAGAAAGCCCAACATTATGCATTTAAGAACATTCGATTATAGGTGTTTTGTGCATAATAATGGGAAGGATGCTTTAGGAAAGTTTGATCCCAGGAGTGATGAGTCAATATTTCTCGGTTATTCCTCTCACAGCAAGGCATACAAAGTCTTTAACAAAAGAACCTTGTGCGTTGAGGAAAGTGTGCATGTGCTTTTTGATGAATCTAACACTTTGAATAAGAAAGGTGCACAGGAAGAAGAGTTTGAATTAGGTCTTATCCGAAAAGAAGTGTTGCCCCATGAGAGACAAGGTAAGAACACCATGGAGACAACAGGCCCAGAAGTTGTTCCTCAAAACGGCAGGCAAGGTGAACACCAAATAGGGGGAAACACCGTTGAACCCTGTTCGGGACCATGTTCTTCAGGAACAGGCTTACAAACAGGTGCAGAAACAGGCTCAGGAGGTGTTCGTGAGCCTGATTCTCCAAATTTTTCGGCTAGAGTAGAGCATGTGTCTGTGGATCCACTTACTCCACGACCATGGAAGCACCATAGTTCGCACCCCCTTGATCAAATTCTGTCTGATATTAACAGTGGAGTGCAAACTAGGTCTAAGCTTAAGAATTTTTGTGCTTTCTATGCTTTTCTCTCTAACATTGAGCCAAAGAATGTGAATGAAGCTCTTGCAGATTCAGATTGGGTCACGGTAATGCAAGAAGAGCTCCATCAATTTGAAAGAAACAGAGTATGGCACCTAGTACCTAAACCTGCAGAGAGAACAATCATTGGAACCAAGTGGGTGTTCCAAAACAAGCTGGATGAGTCAGGAACAGTCACTAGGAACAAGGCACGGCTGGTTGTTCAAGGGTATAACCAAGAAGAAGGGATCGATTATGAAGAAACCTTTGCACCAGTTGCTAGAATTGAGGCTATTCGAATCCTAATAGCATTTGCAGCTCATATGGAAATCAAGCTATATCAAATGGACGTGAAAAGTGCATTCCTAAACGGATACCTTAAAGAAGAGGTGTATGTCAAACAACCCCCTGGTTTTGAAAACAGTGAATTTCCTAACCATGTTTTCAAACTTGACAAAGCTCTTTATGGTTTAAAACAAGCTCCTAGAGCTTGGTATGAACGTTTGTCAAGTTTTTTACTTGAAAATAATTTTAAAAGAGGCAAGGTAGACAATACCTTGTTTCTAAAATCTAAGGGGGAACATTTATTGATTGTCCAAATATATGTTGATGACATTATATTTGGTGCAACTTATCATGATTTATGCAATGAATTTTCAAATGTAATGAGGAGTGAGTTTGAGATGAGCATGATGGGTGAGCTTAACTTTTTCTTAGGCTTACAAATCAAGCAAACTCCAAACGGCACCATGATCCATCAACAAAAGTATATCAAGGAGCTACTTAAGCGTTTTGGGATGGAGTCGGCCAAATCCATAGACACTCCTATTTCTCCTTCAACCAAGTTGGTTATGGATGATGGGAGTCCCTCAGTTGAGGAGAAACTCTATAGGGGCATGATTGGGTCACTCCTATACCTAACCGCTAGTAGACCAGATATTGTTTTTAGTGTTGGTTTATGTGCCCGTTTCAGTCTAATCCTAAGGAAACTCATCTTAAGGCTGTGAAACGGATACTAAGATATTTGAAACATACACCCAATTTAGCCTTATGGTATCCTAGAGGTTGCAATTTTGATCTTGTTGGATATGCTGACGCTGACTATGCTGGATTCCTAGTTGATAGAAAGAGTACCTCAGGTATGGCTCACTTTCTTGGACCTTGTTTGGTATCTTGGGCTACCAAGAAGCAACATTCAGTTGCCATGTCCACAGCAGAAGCTGAATATGTTGCAGCAGCTTCATGTTGTGCTCAACTGTTGTGGATAAGACAACAGCTTAAGGACTTTTGTGTTGACACTGGATGCATTCCTATTTTTTGTGATAACACAAGTGCAATTAACATTGCCAAAAATCCATGTCAACATAAAAGAACAAAGTATATTGACATTCGACATCATTTCTTGAGAGATAATGTTGAAAAGGGTTTAATTTCTATGAATTTTTGCACAACGGAAAATCAAATTGCTGATATATTCACTAAGGCACTAGCTAGAGATCAATTTGAGAGAAATAGACTGGAACTAGGGTTGGTAAGAACACCTTGAGATACTCGTTTCCAAGACATGAACTAGGTTTGGTAAAAACAACCTCTACACCCTGTTCTTTCCCTTTGTTTGCAAATCTTATTAGCAACTGATGTGATTTATGTACAATGAGTGCATACACTCGAATTGCGTGCGTTTTTTTTTTTTTTTATTTATACAAAGAGTGTAGCATAAGGGGATGTATTAAGGATCACTGGAGCAGCTCTGCCACCCCTAGTACCAATGAGTCAAATCAAGATCAAACGGCGAAGAACAGGCAGGTATCTTGATCGAACGGAAAGAACAGGTACGTCCCTTGGTTGTTCGATGCATATGGGAATGTGTTTTCTTTAAACCTCCCTCCTTACCAAGGCACACGCCTTTAATGTTCTCACCCGTTGTAAACCTAGAGATCTTTAAAAGATTTTGGGTGCTCTCTCTCTTTAAATGCCCTGTTCTCAGTTCGTCTTTTCACCTGACTTCATCTCGCTCAAAAGCAAACCCTAATCTCTCTCCTCTAGCAACAATGGCTTCCAACAACACCTCTCACTCAAAAGCCCTGGTTCTTGCGTCCTCAATCCCTGCTCCCCCTCGCCCAATCTTGTACAAGCCTTTCAGATTTCTGAAAAGCTTGTTCCTAAAGTCAGTCGGGATAGGGATGGACGATATTCCCTTCAATTGTGGAAGGGAATTGGTGTTTCTTGTGGGGTCAGTTGCATGTCCCATTAAAGTAGAGTCGGAGGGTGCACCATCGGGGCCTCAAGACAAAATCTTGGAAACCCCTGAAGGGTTTAGTGATAATTTCGAATCCTGTTCTTTTGGGTTGTTTCCTGAAACAGTGCCAAAAACCGGGGATGACTCTTTCGACGCCGTGTGTGTGGAGGATCTGAATATCGATTTCCGAGGGAATGCGAATGAGACGTCAGAGGAGAGTCAGGAGAAGGATTCTCTCCCTGAGGCTGAATGTTAGGAGTTTTACTTAACCGCAAGTGCACGGCGTAGCTGTGGCTAGCAACCGGCAAGTACGGGTCGAATCCACAGGGAACTTGGTTTCAACTACTAGAACTAATTGGACTAACTCAAGCTAGGCAGTTGCCGAGTGAAGTTGGTTTAACTAATTCTAACTCTATTTGGCCTAAGACAATAATGAGAAGAGAATCCTGGATTGGGGTTCACCGCACTATGACGTTCATTGGAAAATAAACTAGGTCATGCGAATCTGCCTGTAAGATAATTGAAATGGAATTATTACCGGTTTAAAGCATCTACGCCTACTTTCGAAGGTCATTAGACTGATCAGGCTAACCTAGTTGTCTACTTTCGTGAAACTAGAATAACAAAACCACAAGATCATGTAATATCAATTCCCAATTGCACCCCCAACTACTTTCATGTCAGGTAATTCAATTGCTCACAAAGCTACTCTAAGTAAAGGACCTAACTTTCGTTAGTCTCCTAAACCCTAATTAAGAACATGAATGAAACCCTCTCAGGCAATTCATCGAACACCTGGCATGCTAAGTGAGAGTTCAATTATTCTTTAGGTGTAATTCACACAAACCTAGCAATAGCACTCCAAATCACATCACAGGGGCTACACCCAATCCAAGATTGAGAATTTAGCCACTAAACATAATGAAAACTAAGATTTCAATCAATAACATACACATGCCAAACAATACGAAACTCGAATTAAAGCGTAAAAGAAAAAGGGTGAAGAGAGTACCAAATCTGTAGCAACGATCTATTGAGAATAATAAATCAATCCGCCCTTGAATCTTTAATTCAATAACATTGCAAAAGCTAAAGCCTAGAAAACCTAGAAATCGCCTAATACCAGAGGGAGAAGAAAGGTAGAATAAAAACTGTCGAATCCCAATGCCGAAACACGACAAAACAGCGACAACTAAAGTGGCACGGTCGTGCCATGCGGCACGGGGGCCCCGTGCCAAATTTCTGTCGGACGAAAACGCGAAAACCTGATGAAAAACAACAGTGCCACACAGCACGGCCAAGCCGTGCCATGTAGCACGGTCGTGCCACGTGGCACGGCCACACCGTGCCATGTGGCACGGTCGCTGCCCGCTTGTTCTTCGCCCGGTTTATTGTGCGACGCGTCATCTTTGCTCCTTTTCCGCCCGTATTCGCATATCTTTTCATCCTTTTCAATAATAACTCCTGCAAATATGAAATATTATCATATGAGTGAAATAAGCACTAAAAGGGGCGAGTTTTGACCCATTCCTTGATAACATTTAACGTGAAAATACTAAAAGAAAGGGTCAAATAGGAGGCTAAATATGACAAAATAGAGGTTTAACACGCCCCCATGCTTATCTCTTGCTTGTCCCCAAGCGAGACTACGCTATGAAAGATCGGGGGGCGGTGGACCTCTAAGCACACCCTCTTCAAGGAAAGGGTGATAAGTTAATAAATCATGCTGGATCATGCATCAAAGGTAGCCAAGTCAAGGTGTGGAAAGTAATTTCAACAAAACGTATGCAATGTCATCCATAAACCACTTTATCCAAATGAAACATAGCAAACACCCCAATATTAAAACGCATGGTAGGACATAACTTCCCTCAACATACGGCGAGCAAGTAAGACTGGTAGGACCTCACTTTTAGGGCAAAGTGGAGCACTCCTCTCAATGTGTTTGAAATGTGTAACAAGGGTACACTCAATTACTCCAACCAATCAGTCAAACTTCCATATGCTTGGTAATGTTCTCTACTCTCTACCACGAGAATGCAATATGCAATATGTTAATCATGAGGACTTGCAATAGGGATGTAATGGGGCTAAGGTAGGGGTGAGAAGTAGAATAATTTGGAAAAGTGGAGCTATTGGTCAAAGACTAGGGAGCAAGAACACTTCCACAATTCAACATTAAGGACACAACTTCACACCATACTTGTGAATCGAGTCGCAAAGCTCGCAAAAACCTCTGAGAGGGGACCAAACAAGCTTACTGCGAAAAGTTTCCATGCTACCCATTTTATTTGCAACTGCTTATTGTTTTCTTCTCTTCTTTTTTTTTTCCTTCTTTTTTTTTTTCTTTTCATTGAGAAGCAAAAACGGACGCATATGGATAGCGTTGGAGGAACAAAAACTAATTCGCGATTTCCCCAAATGAACCACTGATATTATACCCGAAGTGATGGTCAATTGCCCCAAACATGCCCAACTACATTGAGGAAGTGTTGTCCCACCAGACCTTGACAAGGATGAAGGAAGTATGCATAGGTCAAGTGTGTAATAAATGTGGTGCAACAACAACAACCGGGGGAAAGGCTCAAAGGGCTAGCAAAGGGATAGCATGCAACAACGGGTGGCTTTCTGCCTAATGTGGCTACATGAACAAAGATCGCCTCAATCATGTCGACGCATGCAATTGCTAAATGCAGTTTCAAGGAGAACAAGACCAAGTTCTAGAGATGCATCATGGAGGAGTCACACATGAAAGAAGATAGAGACTATATGTAATGAATAGTCATTATGCTCAAAATCTCACAGATAAAACTACCACAGTCAAGTGACTTACTCTAGAGTATGTCCCATTTGTCAAGTTCAATCAGGTCAAACCATATGAATCTCAGGGGTAATTAGCATGCAACATAGGGCAAAGGGACTATGGCTGACAAAGACAACCCAGTTTGCATAAAAACTCACACCAAGACAAGTCACACCTCAATACACAACCAAACATGATCGATCAATCATCACCCCTTTCAGTCTCATCACAAGAGGGGTTTTCGCAAACCGTATATTTTTATTTTTTATTTTTTTTTCAAAAGTAATAAAACTAGCTACTAAAGCAATAAAGTTATAAAGGATAATGAAGAGAAGGGTAAAAAATGGTACCTGGGAAGCTTACGAACGCCCGACTCGATTATTTCTCCTTTTGAATGCGAACGCTAACCCTATATGCTCTAAACTACATGCTCCGATAATAAAAGGGTAAAAATAACTTAGTGCAACTATATGAAGCCCTATCTCAATGATGCAAATACGAACGATGCCTAAGAGCGACAAGCTCACCCCCCATGCTTGAAACTTTCATTGTTCTCAATGAAAAGGACGCTGAAAAAGGGGAAGGGAAGGGGGTAGAGGGAAAAAAAGGGGGGGCGTGACACGTTCTCTTCTCTTCTTTTTTTTCTTTTTTTTTTGTAAGCAATAAATACCTTGGGTTGCCTCCCAAGAAGCGCTTGTTTTAGGTCCTAAGCTTGACCGTTACCTCAGGAATATGATGCTCGCGTGATGTAGGGAGGTGTGGGGATGGAAGAAGGAAATGACGAGTGAGCCAGCACTTCCCCATGGCTAAAGTCAGGCATCAGTGTCGCCTGAGGAGGTCCGCCAGTAGCAGTAGTAGGCGGTGGAGGTCAGGGAGGCAGAGCAGGCGGCCGCAGATGGGATCCGCCATCCCAGTCTTGAAGTTCCACTCTCACGACAGCTGGAGGAGTGGAGACAGTCGGGGCCGCAAGCGCAGAGTGTGCACCTGGGGCGGGAGGTGGTATGGGTGGTAAAAAATAAAAATCCACCCGCTCGCCACAGACGGTGAAGGACATGGTGCCCATCTGCACATCAATCACAGCCCCTGCGGTCGCGAGAAAGGGGCGACCCAAGATGAAGGGGGGCGGAAAGGCATCGTCCATATCAAGGACGATAAAGTCACACGGGACCAGAAAATTCCCCACCTGGACCGGAACGTCCTCCAGGATGCCCACAGGACGCCTGATGGAGCAGTCCGCGAGCTGAATAGTGATGCTGTTGAGTGTGGGGTCCCATAATCGCAACTTCTTGCAGAGAGAGAGCAGCATGATACTCACACTAGCGCCCAGATCGCAGAGAGCTCTCTCAATCTGCACATCCCCTATACAGCAAGGGATGGAGAAGCTGCCAGGATCCTGCAGCTTGGATGGCGACCGCCTTTGCAAGAGCGCACTGCAGGAGCCGCCAATGGAAGCTATAGAAGCCTCCTTAGATGCTCCCTTCTTGGACAGGAGCTCTCGTAAAAATTTCCATTGTGCAGGGGCACTCTGGAGAGCTCCCAAGAAGGGGCTACTGGCATAGATTCGGCGTAGGATTTCCAGAAATCGCTCGAATCTAGGTTCAAGCTGAACGAGCCCGGACCATGCAGTCATTGAGGGAAAGGCACTCAAGGGTGGTAAGTGCGATCAATAGGTTGATGGCGGGTTTCCTCAATAGGGCTCAGACCCTCATTTTTCTCCTTTCCCTCAGTTCCGGCAGAAGCAGAAATCGGAACTACCTCCTGGAGAACCATCACTGGGCTCTCTTCTAACCCCGCGGCCACAGTAGATATGGCATTGACTTGGTGGCAGGGGTTGACCTCGGTCTGGCCCGGAAGTTGCCCTTGAGATCTGGACAGGTGGCTCACTTGCTGAGCAATCTGGGCAATCTATGTATCCATGGTTTTCTGATGGGCAACCATGGAATCCACTCTGGAGGTCAATACCTGAATATTTTCTTTGAGAGTCTCATTTGTGGTGGTCTGGGTCGCTATGAAGCGCTCCATAAGGCTCTCCAAGTGAGATGTGGGTTCAGGAGGTGGAGGAGGTGGAGTGTAGGGGGCTCGGTTGTGGAAACTGGGTGGCTGGTTGGGGTTTTTATAGAGGGGGTTCGGACGAGTATTCTAACCCTGGTTGTAGGAGGTGGGATGAGGGTTATTTTGAGCAGGTTGGGTGTAGGTATGATAGGCGTTGATGTGCTCAATGCTAGAGGGGGCATTGTAGCACTCAACGGCAGTATGGCCCTGTACACCGCAGGCCTCACAAACGGCATAGATCCCCATCGCCGGCCCCGAGGAAGTGGCTGATGAGGTAGCCACTTTCTCCAAACGCTGTGCAAGGGCATCCACCCTACTCGCTAGGAGTGTCACAGCGTCAACTTGGTGCCTGCCACTTCCCCTCTGGGGGGCGGCCCTCTCACTAGACCAATGATAGTTGTTGGAAGCCATCTCTTCCAACAACGCCTTTGCCGCCTCGATCGATTTGCCCATGAGAGCACCCCCTGCTGCAGCATCAACTGAAATCTTCACCGACCGCTCTAATCCATTGTAGAAGGTTTAGATTAGGAGCCAGTCGGGAACTCCATGGTGGGGGCACTGGCACTGGAGGTCCTTGAATCTCTCCCACGCCTCATATAAAGACTCACCATCCTGCTGCGCAAAGGAGGTGATGTCTGTCCTCAGCTTGGCAGTCTTGCCAGGTGGGAAGTACTTGTTGAGGAATGCTTTGGAGAGTACTTCCCACGTGGTGAACGAGTTGGACTCCTCGTTCTGAAGCCAGTCACTGGCTCTATCCCGCAGTGAGAATGGGAAGAGTCGCAGCCGGACTGCATCAGTAGACACCCCATTTAGCTTGATGGTATCACACTTCGCTAAGAACCTGCGAAGGTGCACGTTGGGGTTCTCCGAGGGGTGCCCGCTGAATTGCTCCCTCTCCATGAATGTGATCAGTGCGGGGCTGAGCTCGAAGTTGTTAGCCTCGATAGCGGGGCTAACGATGGAGGAGGTTACGCCCGATGCTTGTGGCAAGGCATAAGCTCGCAGCACTCTTTGGCTTGGCTCGGCCATCTGTATTTGTGCTTGGTGCCTTCTCCTTTCACCGCTTTGCCTTCGAGCAGTGGCTTCGATTTCAGGGTTAAAAGGGGCAAGTGGTTGATCCCTTTGACTACGCCTGCGCATACAAAACCAACACTACCAACGCGTAAAACAGTTTCAAGCACAATGAAGGGGAGAAGGGAAACAATGAAGGGATGAAAAGAAAAAGAAAAAGCCTAGTCTAGAGTACGCTAATCGGTTCTAATATTGCAAGGCACAAGTTCCCCGGCAACGGCGCCCAAAACTTGTTAGGAGTTTTACTTAACCGCAAGTGCACGGCGTAGCTGTGGCTAGCAACCGGCAAGTACGGGTCGAATCCACAGGGAACTTGGTTTCAACTACTAGAACTAATTGGACTAACTCAAGCTAGGCAGTTGCCGAGTGAAGTTGGTTTAACTAATTCTAACTCTATTTGGCCTAAGACAATAATGAGAAGAGAATCCTGGATTGGGGTTCACCGCACTATGACGTTCATTGGAAAATAAACTAGGTCGTGTGAATCTGCCTGCAAGATAATTGAAATGGAATTATTACCGGTTTAAAGCATCTACGCCTACTTTCGAAGGTCATTAGACTGATCAAGCTAACGTAATTGTCTACTTTCGTGAAACTAGAATAACAAAACCACAAGATCATGTAATTTCAATTCCCAATTGCACCCCCAACTACTTTCGTGTCAGGTAATTCAATTACTCACAAAGCTACTCTAAGTAAAGGGCCTAACTTTCGTTAGTCCCCTAAACCCTAATTAAGAACATGAATCAAACCCTCTCAGGCAATTCATCGAACACCTGGCATGCTAAGTGAGAATTCAATTATTCTTTAGGTGTAATTCACACAAACCTAGCAATAACACTCCAAATCACATCACAGGGGCTACACCCAATCCAAGATTGAAAATTTAGCCACTAAACATAATGAAAACTAAGATTTCATTCAATAACATACACATGCCAAACAATACGAAACTCGAATTAAAGCGTAAAAGAAAAAAGGGTGAAGAGAGTACCAAATCTGTAGCAACGATCTATTGAAAGTAATAAATCAATCCGCTCTTGAATCTTTAATTCAATAACATTGCAAAAGCTAAAACCTAGAAAACCTAGAAATCGCCTAATACCCCAGGGAGAAGAAAGGTAGAATGTAAACTGTCGAATTACAATGCCAAAACACGACAAAACAGCGACAACTAAAGTGGCACGGTCGTGCCATGCGGTACGGGGGCCCCGTGCCAAATTTCTGCTGGACGAAAACGTGAAAACCCGATGAAAAACAACCGTGCCACACAGCACGGCCAGGCCGTGCCATGTGGCACGGTCGCTGCCCGCTTGTTCTTCACCCGGTTTATTGTGCGACGCGTCTTCTTTGCTCCTTTTCCGCCCGTATTCGCATATCTTTTCATCCTTTTCAATAATAACTCCTGCAAATATGAAATATTATCATATGAGTGAAATCAGCACTAAAAGAGGCGAGTTTTGACCCATTCCTTGATAACATTTAACGTGAAAATACTAAAAGGAAGGGTCAAATAGGAGGCTAAATATGACAAAATAGAGGTTTAACATTGAACTTACTACTCCGGTTGCTCAAACCGGAGAGAAAAGGAAAAGGGTGAAATTAGTGGTCAGGCGTAGCAGAACGCCAAGAACAAGGCCACAACCAAGGTCTCAGCCCCCTCAAACTCCCTCTTCTCCAACAGCCTCCAAGCCTTCTCGCAAATCTGCAAGAATAGCTTTTCAATCCGCTCCCCGTATCTCCAAACCCTCTGCTCCAATTATCAAGGAGATTTCCTCTTCTTCTAACGAAGGGTTCTCGAGTTCTGACTCTGAGAACACCTCTTTCAAACAGGGGACACCGGTGTTCTCCGAATCCTCTGAAGATCAAGCCCCTCAATCAACCTCTAAACCTGCTGTGAAGTCCTCTCCTGCAAACTCACCCCTCAAACGAAAGCCCAGAACAGCTCCCCTACCAGACGCTACCACCTCTGTTCCTCCTCCCAAACACCCAAAGAAGTCCACTCCCTCTCCTATGTCTGACAAGCATGCGCAATTGCTTAAGCGCAATGTCGTCAGGGGGAAGGTAGTTAATGTACGTTTTTTCGAGGAACAGGGTCTGGGGGTGTTCCTGAACAAGTTGCGAGTCCAAGGCTGGCTCGACTTGTTTGCAAACACCCAGTTGGGGTATTCTGTGCCTGAGTTGGCTGAGTTTTATGCCAACTGCAGTGTCACCAAAGGGGTGGTGACAAGTTTTGTGAATGGGCAAGGCATTAAGGTTGATGCGCCCACACTTGGGAAAATATTGGGGGTGCCCTCATAAGGCTTTGCTGTGTATGTGAGGGAAGACAAAACTGCCCTGGAAACAGCCAGGCTCCTAGAGGTGTCCCAACGCCTCAGTCAGAAACAGGGCCTGAGAACACCCCTCTCGGTTAAGAAAGGTGAAATGACCTCCCTGCACCAACTACTGTTTATGTTCACCATCAAGAACATAATTCCGCGAGGTCAAGGGCGAAAATCAGCAGATGCCCTCGATCAATGTCTGGTGGACCTACTGGATCGGGAGGAACCAATAAACCTCCATGCAATCATGATTCGCCACATAGGGCGAATTGCGAACACCACCCGAGCCCATGATCTTGGCTATGGGTTTCTGCTGACAAGGGTGTTTGAGCACTTTGGGATAGCGCTCACATGGAGAGTGGCGGCCCAAATCATTGATGAGATTGGGATTGACACCCTGCTAGGGTGTGGCTATGAGGTTGGCGAAGGGTCAGTCTCCAAACAGGGTCGTCGACCACCTCAACCACCTGTTTCTGGGCAACCTTCCATCAACGATGAGGCTGTTCTTGAGGACAATGCTCACCTCAAGGATGAGCTCTCCGCCGTCAAGGCTGCTCTTGCTGAGGAACAAGCCCTCTCCGCCAAATGCCATGAAGATTTGCTTGCCCTTCTCTCCACCCTTGCCCCCAGCATTCCTCCTCTGCAAACGAAACCACCCCCTGCTCCCTGATTATCTAGGCTGATCTCTAGTCTCCTCCTCCTCCTCTCTTAGTTTTGTTGTTTTGGCATTGTACTACTTTTCTTTGCAATGAAATATCTATTTGCAATGCTTTATATGCTTTTCTTGCTTTTTAATGATGCCAAAAGGGGGGAGAATAGTGTAACCTATTGACAAAGTTTGACGAATGAGCCTGACTTTGACTCGATAGGGTGGGTTGACCTCTAACTCCTTGTACTTCGTGGATCCCTATCAGCATTCATTTTTTTTAATATGGACACTTGGTTTGCCATCATCAAAAAGGGGGAAATTATTGAATTAATATATTCAGTTTTGATGACAACAAACCCAAGTGTAAAATGCTCTTAAGTAATGTTGTTCCAAACAAAGTTCTCCAAACAGTTATACACTGTCATTTTCAATATGCGTCTTAACTTGTTTGCTGAATGTTGAGAACAAGTCTTAAGAACAGGTCTCATACCTTGATGACTCACGCTCAAGTCAAGAACACCACCTCGATGAGTTGATTGTGTGTCAAGATCAGTTCCTGAACTCAAGTAATACAAGAACAACCTGGCAAACAGGCTAGGTGTTTCAAGGACAATCCAGCAAAAAGGCCCTTCTGAACTTAAGCGATACAAGAACAACCTGGAAAACAGGTTGGTCTAGGTGGTTGGGGCAGCGTATTCGTCTTGAACAAGATGACTGGATCTACAACAAGATGTCTTGGGTAATTTAGGTTTTATTTTTTAGCCTCTTGTTAATATGCCAATCTTGAAAAGTCTCTAACTAACCACTCTTGAATTGGTTGCGCTATTTGCTTCAGAACACCAAGTTTGAACAACCCTGTAAACAGGGTACCTAGGGTGTTTCTGAATTGCAATGGCCAAACCTGGTCACTTTGGAAAACTTATTTTGGTTGGCCAAAAGTTTTAATATATTTTGATAAAATTCCAAGACAGCAATTTAAGCTGTAGGAAATCTTTTGATATGAAAATCACTTGAGAGATTTGCAAAACTGATTTTGAAAAATATTTACCAAAACCGAAAATATTTCTCTCTTATCCTTTGAAAAGTGATTAATTCAAAATTCAAGCTGAGATTCTTTTCCAGGTATTTCACGGCTATTTTTAAGGGAAAAAGATAGTCTTTTATCCTCCAAAATCAAATCCCTACAATATTGGAAAACTCTATCCTCATTGGATCTTTTAGCCGTTGGAATTCTCTGTGCTAAGCAAAAATCTCTCTTTGCTAAACATAGCTGATTTTATCACTTCTCCTTGTTTTGACCGTTGGATTTTTTGTTTAAAAACTCAACATTTCACTCCCATTCAAAAAGAGAGAAAAAACGAGAAACATACATAACATACGCAAAAAAAGGGAAAATTACAAAAGTGGTTTTTCTAGTGAGAAGAATTTTTCGAGCTACTCTTGAGAAAAGAAAAACCGAGACAAGTTGTGTTTAAGCTGAGCTTTTAAGATATTGGCATACTAGGACCTCATTGTACCTTACATCTGCTTAAATCAGAAGCACCCCCGTAAGGTGTTTTGTAACCCTGATCTTGGATCAGAAAAGTGAGTGAGTGGTCCTCAGTCGTGTGGACTTTAGACGTGTCCAATCTGATCAGATTTGGACGTGGTGTAACCTTTCTTAGAAAAGAAGGTTACATGGTTGCAAGTTGTAACAAGGTGTGCTACATTTGTAACGTGTGAAGCCCGTTAGTGAAAGTCGTTAAATCCTACACGAGGTAGGTCGTGGTTTTTCGCACCTCAGTTGGACTAGAGGTGTTTTCCACGGAAAAATTGTGTGCGCTTTATTTCCGCATTTATCTTGTTGATTTTCGCCTTTGAGTAAATTGAAAACATCTGGTGCAAACAAGTCAGAAGGTTGTTTGTAATTCAAGAACAACCTCTGCAATCAGGAGGGTGTTTGTCAATAAGTACGCGAAAATCGAACACCACAATTCACCCCCCTCTTATGGGTAAGTGCTCATAAATTCAACAATATATATATATATATATATATATATCTACATATATAGATATATATATATATATATATGTATATATATATATATA
>JAKOGI010002145.1:0-122500 GCA_029747015.1 Carnegiea gigantea
ATATATATATATATATATATATATATATAGCGATATATATAAAATCAATGTTATATATGTATATGTATATATGTATGTATATATATGTATGTATATGTATATGTATATATATCAACCTCTGTGATTATGCAAATAAAATAGTCAGCCTCAACCTAATAGGAAACAAAATAAAGAGACGAGATATCATCTAGTGTGAGTAACCCAAAAGGTTTGCTTATGCTTATGTATTCATGTCAATCCTCTAATCTAGAGCTTAGGGACTTTACGTAATTAGGTAGCTTAGCACCCTGGATTTTGTTAGCCTGAGCTTCACAACTTTCTTTGACATGACACTAAAATATTGCATATTATAGATGCCCAAAAATGGCATCGGTTAGTTTTAATTATCTAATGACAAATATTATATCGCAGCTTGTGTAATTGGGGGCAAGGAAGATAATTCTTAATCCAAGTCTACGAGAGAAACAAAGAAAGAGATGCTCATAGAGCCTAAAAAGCCTAAATATGCTCAAATTGGCAATATTCAGCGCCCAGTTGGGATCCACCCTAGGGAGTATAAAATTATTGAGTTTAGGTGTTAATATTTTTCTATTTAATATGCTTTCTAATGACATATTATACACTAAAATCCAATGAGCAACTAAAAAGATATAAGTCGAGTACTAAGATGTGTGCTGAAAATGAAATATGTTCATTTCACTGACATCTTCTTCCACGCTTATCCAAAAAAATTGGTGTCAATAGAAACGGAACTCAATAAGCTTCCAAGGAAAAAAGGAATTACTCAAAACAGAGAGGACGTGAAAGTTACAGCCAAAACAAGTTATAGACTAGCCTAACCTAGGAAACTCGGCCGAGCTCTAGCTAGGAACCGGGTCGGGTTCCTTAATAAAAAACCTATTGGGCTACTTAATTTTTCCCTCTCTTCAAGTCCTTTTTTGTCAAAAGTGTGTTTTATTAATTAGAATCCTACCCAGATTAATTCAAGTATTTAAAGCAACCTTAATAGCACTAGGACTAAGTCTTCTTTCTAAAACGATTTAGCCTATCCACTCAACAAGTATAAAAAGCGGGTTGTCCCCTAGCGTTAGAGGCATCAAAAAATTTTCATCAGCTCAAGCCATCAAAAAACTTCCATAATCTAGAGGCATCAATTAGCATTAAGTTAGCACCAAATATTCATTAGTGAGAGCATCGAAAAATCATGAGAGATTTTAGGGAAAGATTAATGGAAATTAGAGTGGTAAAGACTAGGACAAAACTCAAGTGAAATACATTACGCATTGAGAACACTGAGAGGGTGTAACACCCCGAGTGTGGCTTAAAAGGATTTGAAGTGACTACTTATATCACGAAAGGTGCACTTTTCTTTTCGAGGAGTCCACTCATAAAAACTCCACAATTAAGCGTGCTCATTGTGGGAAAATCTTATGATGGATGACCTTCTAGAAGTTTCTCAGGTAGCATGTGAGTGAGGACGAAACATGCCAAAAAGACTTGTGGTGATTTGTGGAGCTAGTTAATGATTCTTGCAGCTATTCCTAGTAACTGTTCATGACAGAAGTAGGGGTCGGGGCATTACAGATGGTATCAGAGCCGATCCACTGCTGTGAGTTGCACTAGTAGATGGAAAAGCTCTGGGCAGTCATCTAACCGGGCAAAGATAATAGAATAGACCGTCGGTCAAGAGAACGCGTAAGTCAGTCGCTTATCGAGAAGCTACAAAGACGTTGTGCCCTTCAAGTAGGGGTGAATGTAATAACTTGAGTATGGCATAAAAGGATTGAAATGCCTACCTGTATCACCAAAGGTGCCCCTTTGTTTTTAGGGAGCACTACTCATAAGATCTCCATAGTTAAGCGTGCTTGCCGTGGAAAAATCTTGTGATAGGTAATCTCCTGGGAAGTTTCTCAGGTGGCATGTAAGCGAGGACGAAACACACTGAAAATACTTGTGGTAACTTATGGGGTCAATCAACAATCCTGGAAGCCATTTCTGATAACTGTCCCAGCCCAGTAGGATGCCTATGCATTACAGATGGTATTAGAGCCGATCTGCAACCATGAGCTATGCCAGTGGACAGAAGAGCTTGGGGCAATCATCCAGCAAAGCAAAGATACTAGGATGGATCACCAGTCAAAAGGGACTTGTAAGTTGGTCAGTTAGTAAGGCACAATGAGGATGTTACGTACTTCAAGTGGGGATGATTATAACACCTCGAGTGTCGCTTGAAAGGATTTGAGGTGACTACTTATCACCAAAGGCACACCTTTCCATTCAGGGAGCCCACTCATGAGAACTCCATAGTTAAGCGTCCTTATAGAAATTTTGTGTTGGGTGACCTTCCTAAAAGTTTTTCAGGCAGTATGTGAGCCATAAAAGACATCAAAAAGGCTTGTATTATTTTGTGAGGCCAATTAACAATTTTTAAAGTCATTCCTCATAATTTCTCTCGATCTGGGAGGGGTCCGAGCATTACAGAGATAGATTTGGATCACTTATTAAAAGGTGTCTCTCTGGTAGGTTCTTAAGTAAATTAGGTTGGTTATCCTCATGCACAATTTTCATCTTTCGTCTACTCTTTTACTTTATCTCTCTTTATGATTTTCATTTTCAAAGTGCTAAGATGTAATCTTTAGATAGTTTCCCACCCGTTATAACTGTTTACTTTATTTTTAACTTTTGTTGGACTAAAGCTTGTACCTTTTTTGCATGATTTAATATGATTTGTACTAATATGTTATATAATTGTGTGATGCATACTAAGCCACAAACCAACTCTTAGCTACACGCTCATCCACACCAAAGTCCAAGCTTGCCTTCCTTGGTTAAGATGGTTACTACTCGAGCACTTCACCCGATTTCAACTTGGCTTCTTACCACCGAAACGATGCCCAATCTAGGTGGCCATTACTTTGTTAGGAAACTCAGGGAGTCAACTTTTAGATGATGTAACAAAGTTTCGAGTTCGGTTGCATTTTAATTCCCTAAGATGTTAAAAACCCCAACTCTTATAGTATAAGTTTTTATATGTAAAATTGCTGAATTTGGCCTGAGTTTAAATCCTACCTAACGAAGCCTAATCCTACATAAATTGTTGAATTTTAGCCTCATGTGCTACAATTTGGAATTGAATTTCAAATTTGAGAGAAATGGCCCAAATATGTGGAGTGTGCACAAAAATTCTAGTTTTAGAGTAATATGGGATTTAGCCTTAATTGAGGAGGATATGGCTCCAATCATTGAGATTACTTAGCCTGGAGTCATTGCATACACAACAAGGAAGATGTCAAGAGGCAGGACCCTCATTGGTGGATTAAAACTTTCTAGAAGCTACCTAGGAGGTGGGAAATAAAACCATTGACAAATATAGCTCATCTTAATTTTAATTATCTTAGCATTTGAAATTATTTTTCTAGGATATTTTTCTAAGACACTAATTGGTCCACTTGCCCTACTAATGTAATTGCTAATCCTTTCCATTTTGGTATTTATAGATCCAATTACCTCTATGTATACTCAGCTTGGGTTGAATTATGAAATAAAAAGCAACATGCTTTTTTTCCTCTAAATCTCTACATCTTCACCCTTAAATTAAGAGTGGGAAATAGAGTCTTTCCTTTAGAATTCTTCTTTGGTGATTGAAAGCCTTTATGAGAGGAATTTGATGGGAAGTTAGTAATCTATCATCTAGGATCTTATATTGGTACAAATTTCACAATCTTATTGATTATTTGAGATTAAACTCCAAGAAGAGCATCCTTTGGGTGTGATCATTTCCGTGTTACATTGATCTTAGAGTTTGAGTATCCATCCTCATCATTGTGTGCCAGTGTAATTAAAAATTTTGATTTCTCATATTGAATAGTAGAGGTCATAAGTGATGATAAACGATGATGTGATGTACCCATTATATCATCATACCATTACCCCTGAATCTAGATTTTCGGTTCGATACTAAGGAGTCTAGATGATTCCCACACTAAAGATTGCTCGGGTGCCATTCAAAAGCCATTTTAAAGCGAAATTAGTTGTCCCTTTTGTTATCCTTATCAGTTGTGATTCACTTCAAAGCGTAATTGAGGTTTATAAGTTGTTTCTAAAACTCAAGCAACTCTACTAATGACATAATTGTTTTCCTTTTATTTTTTCATTCTTTTTATTTTATTTTTGATAGGACAGTTCTAATCCAGCGCAGTGAAGTTGTCCGGATCAAGAACTAGGCCCTACATTGGCCTAAGCCAAGGATCAGGATCAGGCGAGTGGGCCTGATTCTAGCCCAGGAACTGGACCAAGTTCCTGGATTATAATCTGAATCCAGCTTCATAAGTTGCTCCTATAAATCTTCCAATTTTACATTTCTAAAAAGAAAAAAATTAGCAGTCAATTTTGAAAAATAAACAAAAATAAAACACCCAACAAAACGAAGTCGAACCATTTGTGGGGTCGCCCCTTTGGGGAAGTGGATTCTTATAGTGGTGACTCCACTGGGGACATTTTTTTTAAGTGGGCAAGATTTGAAATTCAATATGGCACATCCCTTTAATTCACTTGCATTAGGCATCCTGCACTGAAAGATGCTGCCCTAACCGAGATAACGACAGCTCTAGGCAAACCCTACCATTACCCATCTGGGGATCAACTGGTTCACTCAGTGGGTCCACTAGACTCTATTGAACATGCATTGATCCATCCCTTGTGACACACTTTTCGGCCCAGACTACTTAGGAAAGCAACCAAAACATTCCAATCTTCCCATGCACCCTATGATGATGTACGAAGTGTTTAGGTCACAAGAGGACTGTTCCAAACCTGACCTGAAACCCTTGTAACTTAGAACCTTGGCTTCGGTCGGAACTCATGTGCATGCTTGGATGTGTTGTTATATGATTTAACTGTTTTTAGTCTAAGGTGTATGTATTGATGCTTCAGGTCTTAGGAGAGACCAGGTTAGGGATGGTCTAACTTAGTGGCTAAGGTTATGGCCAAGTTAGCTACAAGGACAATTGAGCTCTAGAGGGCTCTTGACCTCATACCCAACTAGGCTCTAACCTTGGTCTACGGAATAAAAGTCCTGAAAGGAGACTTAGCCACACTTGAATGAGCATGACTAGCTATTCATTAAAAAAAAAGTTTGCATGCTAGTAGAGGTTCTAAGCTATTTTAGGAAAATCGATCAGGATTATTTGTCTGAGTTTGAGTCAAAATCTAAGAAAAAGGGTAAGAGTCAGTCTCCTAGCCCAAATAGGAACCCAACCAGTATTCCTATAAATTGACTGGGTTAGACTGAATCTAGACATAGGAGAAAAGGTAAGAGTTAGGAGATTAATCCCGCGGACCTAACAAGGAACCCGACTAGCATCTTGCAGGTAGCCCGAGTTGAGTCAGTCTGCTTTAGGGTCTGTTATGAGTCAGCATTCATAGTTAGCATTCTCAGATCTCAATATTACGTCTAGTTCTTTAGTCAGCATCGTTCATTTAGGTTCTTATCATATCAGTCGTAGGATACATAGTCCCAAAGAGTCAAACATCATTAGGCTTCATAATGCATAAGTCCATTTTATCCATGCATAAGCCCATGGTCTTTGTATCATAGATCTATTCCATAGGTTGAGGATCTCTGTATGAGCCCACTTAGATGTATCCACATGATTAAACTAGCCCATTCTTGGCAAACAAAGCCAAGGTCATGATTAGGCCTAACATAGGCCTATGAGTCATATGATCAACGCTTAGACCCAACCTAAGCCTATAGGTTCTTTGTCTAAGCCCAACTTAGAGCCAAATCTCTAATAAGGCCCAATTTCAATTTAAATCCAACATCTTGACCTCATGTATTCCATCATAGCATAAACCTTCAAGCCCATCAAGTCATCATCTCCTTCTTACCAAACTACAAATTAATAACCAATTTCTTCAACCGATGGTTAATGTTGTTAACCTTTTATTTCCATTATTCACGCTTCTAAACTATCATCTTGTTACTCAGGATAGGAAAAACTAAGAAGATATACGAGCAGAGTCCATAAATGAGAACACTTCTATATCAAGACGAGTACGAGGGAACTCCACCGATTGGGTCAAGGCCAAAATTCAATACTTCACTAATTCCAACGATAGGAAGTAACAATCTAACTCAACTTATGAAGATGATTGAAAAAATGCAAACTAGACTAGATGAGAGTGAGAAGAAGATGGAATTGATGACTACTACACTCCAACCCTTTATCAAGGACATCCCAAATGAAAATGGTGAGAAATCTCACAACGGAAGAGGGAAAGATGATAAGAAGGAGGAAGAAGAAGTGGAAAAGGCACTCCTTAAATCGATCAACAACTAGATCAGATAGAACAACTACTTTAAAGAATCTTCTATATCAACTATTGCTTCAATGATTATGCGGAATTTACTTCAATTCTAAAAGGAAAATTACCCACAAAATTCCCCATGTTGGATGTCCAAATTCATGGAACTGAAAACCTTCATCACCATGTGAGAAGTTTTATAAGTTGTATAACTCTAAAAGGAATTGACAAAGATATTGTTTATATCATATTTCTCTGGATATTCAACAAGGATGTGATGAAGTGATATAATACTGTTGACCCACGAAAGGTCATGAATTGGGATGATATGTGCAAAGAGTTCTTACGCCAATAATCGTATAATGCCGACCTTTCGATTACACCTAGGGACCTGAAGTTAATTAAGCAGGAGGAAAAGGAAAGCTTTTTTGACTTCCTTGCTCGATGGAGGGCAAAGGCTACTTATATGGCAAACCAACCTTCAGAAGCTCATCAATTAAGGTTATTTATCAGAAACCTACAAATTACATATATGCATCATTTAAGGTTCATATCGTTCAAAAACTTCATGACATTAAGGAATGTTGATATGCTTGTGGATGAAGAGTCTCCATAAAATAGGACCCAGAACCAACCCAATTCAAGAGAATAGGCTAATACTTAGATTGTCATCAAGTCTTATGTCCTAAAATTTCTTTTTCCTTTTCAATCCTAAGTCCAAGTTTGATGTAACCTTGATCATTAATAAATTATCTTTTTTTACTAGTTCCATATCCTCCCTTTTCTAGAATACTTATATCCTATGAAGAATCTAGGCTTAAAGAAAAAGAAAGAAAAAAAGGGGCTAGCTTAAAACCTCACAAGGTGAGCTAAGCAAAAGGAGAGCAGAAGAGGGGAAAAAAGGAGACTGAGAGTTTCAATCCATTATCTGAAGAAGAAAAAGCTCACAAATTTATCTACCACAAGTTGTAAAGCTTTAAAGGGCATGTCTAGGATTAGAGGCCTCATTTGACAACATGCATTAATACCTTTATTAAACCTAAAAAGTTACCAATTGAAACCCTTTTGAGCCTTAAAATAAGCTTCTTTCTTTCATACCCACATCTTGACCTAACCTGGGAGTGGAAGTGTGTCATGGGTGATATCAAAATCAGCAATAAAGAAGACAACTCAGACCAAATGGTCCCATCCAAGGAGAAAAAGAAAACAAAAGAAAAGATGAATAAATAAAACCAGAAGAGAAGAATAAAAACAGAGTTTGAAAATAAGAAGGAAAAGAAAATAAAGAAATAGCTGATTTACTAACTTCATCATCCATGCACACTTGGGGATTTCATAAAGGTTGTTTAAGCCTCCACATTAATTCTCTTCTTTGACACCTTAACGCTAAAGCTTGCCCCAAACAGTCCCCCTAGAAGCACCCCTCTTTTAAGCTGCATGTCCTTACTCTCAAAATATGACTGACCTAATTCTATATTAGATACATAGGTAACCCCTTTGAGGTCTATCCATGAAGATTTCCCCCATAAAGAAACATCTCAATTGAGTCTTTTAGTCCTTTTAAAAAAAAAAAAAAAAAGAGAGAGAGAGAGAGAGACAGAAAAGAGTGGTAGTCTGGACCAAGAACTAGGCCATGCACAAGCTTGGGAACCCAGCCACGTGCTTAGATCAGGTACGCTATCCTGTTCTTATAACAAGCATAAGTCACTGCCAAGGATTAGGATTAGGTGAGTGGACCTAATTCTAGTCTAGGAACCCAATTGAGAAACTGGATCAGAATCTAGATCCAGTTTCCTAATATGTTCCTATAAATTTATCAACTTTAAAAAATAGAAATTAGCAGTCAATTTTAAAAAGTAAGCAAAAACAAAACATCCAACAAAACAAAGTCGAGCCATTCATCGAAATTACACCCCCGAGGAGGTGGATCCTTATGCATATAAAGAAGAGTAATTGACAGGAGAAGAGGAGAAGTCTCCACTTACAGTGGTTGTAAAATTAAGTTTTTACATGGCCAATGAAAAAATGATTCATTTCCCTTATTAATAAATGCAAGGCTTTAAATTACTAATGTTCCCTGTATATTACTCTTTGAAATAACTAAGGCATCCCCATTCCCTATCATCTCCCTATCCTTTCAAATTCCTTTTCATTCACCATGATTCATTCTCTCTACCATAGTCTGTTATAACCTTGACCTCTAAAACATATAAATGTATTTAGACTGAAACACAAACCTCTAGTGGTTTTTTTATCACACGGCTAGCATGCTAGTGCTAGCTTAAAGAGAAGAACCTAGGTTTCAGAGAGAGAGAGAAAGAGACAGAGAGCTTTTAGTAAGAGCAATTGAGTAATTCTCATTGGGAATCTTCTAACTAAAAATACAGTGAGGGCTTATATATATATATATATATATATATATATATATATATATATATATATATATATATATATATATATATATATATATATATATATATATGTATATGTATATATATATATATATATATATATGTATGTATGAATGCTACCTCTAATATCTATAGCTGTAGCTAGATAAATAATCTTCTTTCTAACAACTTAATGCTAACTTGTAACTGACCTATAACTAGCTGTAATAACTACTATATTCTCTACATCTCCCCCCCCCCAAGGTGGATTTGGGGGAGAATCCACCAAACCAAACCTTGAAGATAAATATTGATGCTGAAATTCCCCTGAGGGTTTTGTCATCAAGTCAGCAAGTTGCCACTGAGATGGAAAATACGAGGTTTGAAGGAAGCCTTCCATAACCTTGTCATGAGTGTAATGATAATCAATTTGAAGATGCTTGGTTCTTCTATGGAACATCGGATTTGCTGTAATGTGCAACACTAATTTATGTCACAATGTAAGACAGTAGGAAATTGAGGAGAAATATGACAATCCTCCAAAAAATGAAAGAGTCACTCCAACTCTGAGGTTTTAGTTGTGATGCTTCTGTCTTAGCATATGATTTGGCAACTGTTTTCTATTTCTTAGTTTTCCATGACACTATAGAAGAGCCAAGGAAAATGCAAATACTTATAAGAGACTGAGCAGAATCCTTATAAGTGCCCCAATCAGCATCGCTGTAAGCATTCAATCTCAAATCATTTGAAGCTGGATAGAAACCTTTGTTAATAGAACCTTTCAAATGCCTCAGTATGTGTAATGTTTCCTGGTAATGAGGTTATCTAGGTTGTTGTAAGCATTGCCTAAGATACTGAACAATATATAAGATATCAGGTCTCGTTAAGGTAAGATAGAGCAACCTGCCTATTAATCTTTTGTATGTGCTTGGATCAAACATCAGATCCCAATACTCGAAGGATAGGTTGAGACCTTTGGGGAGTGGGAATTTAACTGGTTTGACCCCCTGTCATACCAACACCGAAACGAACATCAAGGTTGTACTTTCTTTGATTGAGAAAAGTCCCATTTGAAGACGTAGCAATCTTAATTTCCAAGAAGTAAAGGCAAAACGAAGATCCTTTATACTAAAATTTGAACGTAAATCCTATTTCAAAATAGCAATGCCTTGCATATCATCACTAGTCACTAACAAATCATCAACATAAACTATAACATAAATTGATTTTCCCTGGACCTATCATGTAAACAAAGAATAATCACTCTTAGATTGTTGAAAACCTTTTCTAGTGAAGAACCTGGCGAAGTAAGTGCTCCATTGCCCAGAAGCCTATTTTAGGCCATATAAAGACCTTTGTAACTTGCATACTTCCCAAGGTTTGGCCTCAAAATACTTCTATGGTGATAACATGTAAATCTCCTCCTCTATACACCTAAGAAGAAAAGCGTTGTTGATGTCTTATTAATGTAAGGACTAATGCTTAGCAGTAACTAAAGTAATGAATAGTCTCATAGTAGTGAGCTCAGCAACTGGTGAAAAAGTATATTTATAATCCTTGTCCTTGTCTTACTCAAAGCCTCTAATAACAAGTCTAGCCTTGTACCTTTCAACACTCCTCTCATGTCTAAATTTGGTCTTGTATACCTATTTAGATGTCAAAGCTTTCTTCTCTTTAGGTAAGGGAGTTAATTCCCAAGTGTGATTCTGCTCAAAAGCAACAAGTTCCTGATCCATGTTTTGTACCCATTCAAAATATTGCTATGCTTGTGCATAACTACTGGGCTCCAGATGTTGTAGAAGAGATGTCATATAATTGGGGTTTAAGTGTGCTAGATTAGAGTAAGAAAACAGAGGGTAAGGGTGTATAGAAGTAATAAAACTTTTAGATAAGAAATGTAGTTCAGAGGAAGTAGGAGAAGAAGTATGCTCTGAAATGATAGCTGATTACTTAGGCACATGCTGGGGATGTACAAAGTCTTTCAACCACACTGAGGGACCTTTAATCCTTTGAGATTTCCTAAAAGGTGGATTAGATATAATGGGAGGATGTGTAGGAATACGACTTATGGAATGTGTGTCAAGTTGAGTGAAGGAAAAAGTTGGCGAGAACAATGTGTCTGTATTTAGAGGGGAGGAAGAAGAGATGTCAGAGGATTGTTAACATAGGTAGATGAAGAAGTAAGATCACAAGTGTGAATTGGTGGAGTAGAAGATGATGATGGAGGAGATCTCCTTGAAGAAACAAAATTAAATGCAACATATGAGGGTTCACAGGTAGGCATGATATGAACTGTTGGGCTTTCATTGAACAAAATTATATTAGTCTCACTACCTTTGAAAGGAAAAACATGTTTAGAAAATAAAACATCTTTAGAAAATAATACATCTCTATTATGAAACACATTTTTGGTGTTCAAATTATAGAATTTACAGCCTTTAAAACTAAAAGTATAGTCTAGGAAGACACTTTTTTATGCTCTAGAGTCAAATTTTTCATTAACTCCCACAGTTCCTACAAAGCATATGCATCTAATAACCTCAGTTGACAGCTTGGCGGCTTGCCAAGAAGCTTCCCAGAAGCACTTTTCCATCCCAAATTTTTGATAAGTAGAGTGTCTATAATGTCTATGTGTCTACAAGTCTGCATTCATCCCAAACATTTTTAGGAAATCCTACATGAAACCTGATGGCTCTTGTAGTATCTAGGAGGTATTGTGCTTTCTTTCAGCCACTCCATTCTGCTGAGGTGCTTTGACAATAGATCTTTGATGTAAAATACATTATTCAGTGAAGAAATCTATGCATGTGTCATTAATAAATTCTGTATTATTGTTACTTCTGAGCAGTTTGATTTTATTTCCAAACTAAGTTTCTATCATGTTGTAAAATTTGATAATCGCAGTTTTAACTTGTGCCTTGTTTTGCAACGATTATGTCCAAGTAGTTCTTGTAAATCTCCATAATTGTAAGAAAATTGTGAGCTGTAGAAATATTTACAACCTTGTAAGGACCCTAAAAGTCCATGTGTAGAAGTTGAAATAGAGAAGTGGGATGAGTTGTACTTTTATTAAAGGGAAATCTATACATGCTGGACATTACACATACTTCACAAGAGAAAACAAAACGTACATGGCTTTTACACCAAGAAATATGTTGCATCTTTGAAAAGGAAGTGTGACCAAATCTTGCATGTAAAATATCAAAACTTGGCATATTATAGGTGGAGGGATTTAAAGAGATTGAAGCTACACTGGTTGAAGGAACACTAGATTTTATGATCTCAGCAAGATCTAGCATATGAAGTAGGAAAGAACTTGTGTAATCCATCAACACTATGTGCAACAACTATCGCCGTTCTAGTTGAAAGGTCTTGTATCATACATCGATTAGGGAAAAAAATCACAAGTAACTTGAGGTTAGTTAATAGCTTGTAAACAAACAACAAGTTAAACCTAAAATTTGGCACATGAAGAACATTATGCAAATTGATGTTGGGCAGAATGTGTATTCGGCCAACTAGCGTCACAAGTTATAAAAAACCATCAGCTATGATTATTTTACTAGGCTAGGGTAAAGTTTCAAGCTTCTTTAACTGATTCAAGTCAAAGCTCATATAGACTGATGCACCAATATCCACTATACCTATTTGATATAGCACAACATCTATTAGAATGAGACCTAATGGTGTATTTACTTGAAAAATGTGCACATAAATGAAAGTTATCAGGTTGTTGTTGCACTTGTTTACCTTTCATAAACTTCACCATCTCTTCTGCCAATGCTTGTAACAAATTAAAATCAAACTGTCCAGTTGCAACTTTGGAAGATCCAGACTCCTCCAGGAAAGTGTCTTTTGTTGCTTTTGAATTTTGACTGTAGACATGAGCTACCATTCTAGTACCTCCTTTCCCTTTGGTTCTTTTCCTTAGAAATATTATCAGTCAGGATATCCAACCAACTTAAAACATTGATAAATTGTGGCCCATGTCCATTGATAATGATAGTAAATCCTGTTATTCTTAGATCTCTTATTATGCTACTTGAACCTTTATGCGGCTAAACATTTAACAGCAAAGGCATTAGAATTGGCATTATTAGACTCGAAATTCCCAGTACAATTGACAGGATTTGTCCTACTTGCGACGGCTGCAATCTCCCTGGCACTTATTACTATTATAGTGAGCTGTTGTTACTATTCGATCCTTTCAATCATCAAGGAAGCCTGACTAACAGAAGGTAATAGATCCATAAGCAAGATCTGACCTCGAATAGCCTCATAATCCTCGTTTAGATGAATCAGGAATTGCATCAATTTCAACCTCTGATCAAACTCTAAGGTTATCTTAATTGCTTTGCAAGTATCAACACAACTGCAGTCGAGAATTTTACTGAGATCAACAAGCTCATCACATAGCCGCTTCAATTTTGTGCAACAGATTGCCACTGTGCCATACTATCATTTCCTTGATACAACTCCGTAGTTTCTTTCTGAACTTTGTAAAACAATGGTCCATTACTTTGTTCAAACCTTTCTGTGAGTTCATTCCATAGTTCCCTTGCTGAATTTATATAAATGAATGCTCCTGATAAACTTGGATCAGTGGAGTTCAGAAGCCAGCTAATAGCCATACTATCACATCTTATCTATTGTTCATAAGAAGGAGAACTAGACCTAGCTTTCGACATGTTCCATCAATGAAACCTAATTTCATTTTTGCACGAAGAGCAATCTTTGCAGCTCTACTCCATTGCTAAAAGTTCAATCGTTTAACTTCACATTAGTCAATTGCATGTGAGGATGATCAGATTCTTGAAGGTAGAGAGGATGTGCAACATAATTCTCAGTACTTGATCGAGAATCTGAGTTTGATGATTCTACCATGGCCATAATCAACGACATCAACAAAATTAAGAATCTTGGAAATTCAATACATAAGTTGGATTATTTGGTGAATCTAACCAAACAATCAAAAGCAAGAAAATACAAAATAGTGATGAAAGCAAATTGGTTGATGAATCAAATCAACATGAATGAAGAAGAAGAACGAGATTAGAACTTCATAGATGACCTACAGCTCTGACACTATGTAAAGGGAAGAACCAAGGTTTTAGGGAGAGAAAAAGAGAAGTTTAGTTAGAGAAATTGAGTATTTCTCATTGTGAATCTTCTAATTGAAGCTCACTTTGAGGAGCAATTAATATACATGTGAATGCTACATCTAATACCTACAACTACAGCTAAATAAATTTCTTTCTAACAACCCAATGCTGACTATTACTGACCTGTAACTGTCTGTAATAACTAGCATATTCTCTACACCTACGAACTTTAGTCATTGGTTTATTGGGTGACAATGGCTTTTTATGTGTTACCATTTTAATTAGTTTATATTTCCAAGTAAGAGAAAGTAAATGCATCTATTCTATGTGTCCATTTTTCAATTGTAGTGTAAAGATGATTCTTTAACACCGAGGGTATTTGTATCATGATCTGGATGGATACCGAGACTTGTTTGAAGAATTGAAAGAGAACAAGCTAGAACCCTAAAGAGGGTATAGTTGCATTAAGTTTTATCCAAGTCTAAATTCAGATTTATATGCAAAAGAATTTCCTCTGGATATTTTTGGATCATATGTAACCAATATAATAGAAAAAAAGGTTCATTGATCTTAATTAAAAAATATATTGACTGTCTAGTTACTCCATAAAAATCATATCATATTTTAGAGAGACAAGACATATTACTTTAATACACTAAAAACTTTAATTGTCTAGTGTCTAGGAGAAGGACAACATTAATGCATGACTGTAAAAAGAAAATATGATCTAAGGGCAGGTCTTGAAGTGTCAAAACTAAAAAGAGACTAGGTTACTTGCCAACAACCATAGGAAAATAACAATTCAAGTGCAAAGAACTTAATAAGGCTTAGATGAACTGTGAAACTGATGGATTTTTTAATTAAAAAAAACAAATATTTTAGGCCACCTTTTGGACCTAATGAGGATAAGGCATCTATGTCTAGTGGAACAAGGGTGGTAAGGCTTGCAATATGAACGGCTAAAAATCTCATACGGAATGGTACTTAAACCCCGACTTTTTCTACAAAGAGGGAGCATGTACCGCTTGTTGCAGTAATGTTACTCAGCTAGACAAGCGTATACGAAAGCTAACATATGGTATTCAGGAGGATAAGAGCCCCAAGTTTAGCGCATAAGGTATCAGGGGGAGGGTAAGAGCCCTAACTTCGCAAGGAAGCATCATGGAAGTACTACATATATAGTAATATTGACATGTATGGTACATACACAAAGGCTTCTTCTACAGGTAACCTGTTAGAATCAAACCCTCGTAAACAAAGCAAGGAAAACATTCTAGCAATCTTTCGATAAGAAACCAAAGCCCCTCGTTTGTCTATTTGTTCTCCCGAAATGACTAGCTTTCGAATGTGTACGTTTCTTGCTACTCAGCCTTGTTGGGTGATTCTGACTTTTGAGAACCCACAACAAAGAACTCAGTGATAATCTCAAGAGGCATTCCCTTGGTCACAGGCACTTTGAGGTAGACAAACACCCAAAAGGTTACACATACAGTAGCATAAATTGCAAATATGCCACCCAGACCAATATACCGGAGCAACAGAGGCAAAGTGTAGCAGACGATTATGTTGCCTATCCAGAAAACCAAAGAGCAGATGGCGAAGCAGACACCCCTGACTCGAGTTGGGAAGATCTCCGAACATAAGATGTTGGGAATGGGGCCGTAAGCCATGACAAATGTGCAGAAGTAGACAATCAGACAGACAGTTGAGATCACCGCATTGAGCACATAGCTCATGTTGATGGTGCATGCCATTAGTAGGATTATCAGAGACACAACTAACACAGGAATTGTGGCAAGCAATAGTGAACTGAAAGAAGTGGTTAAAACTGTCATTAGTCCACAACACTCCACATGCTCAAAACTGCACCTCCTAGGATGTTCGCGGAATAAATGAAAGATAGATCATTTGAGTTAGGTTGGGGTTTTTATTTCTAAATCGGGTCAAGACAACTGTTAAAGCCGTCAGCATCATCATTCCATGTGCCACAGTATTCCTATAAGGATTTTGTTCGCAATAGATGAAGAGAAGGTCATTTGAGTCGGCCTGGGTTATTACTTCAGATTCGGTCACGATAGAATAGTTAAGTCTAGTCACTCTAGGTTTTGGTCACATCTGAGGTTGCATAGGTTTAGAAATGTTATCAACAGATGCCGTGAGAAGTAAATTTTGGGTTGGTTTGGTATGAGTTAGGCCAATCCATGTTCAGATCAAAGTACAGGCTTTCCTAATGTCATATTTAAATGGGATCCTGTTTGGGTTGAGTAATCAAATACAGAAAATTTTTTATGGGTACAGACCTTGCGGAAGACATAGGCAAACAATCTAAAGAAGGTGATAGTAAAGGGAGGGATAACAATAAGGAAGGGCAAAAAAATAGTACCTTCTGCCAGAAATATCCATGAGCTTCATAGCAACACCAATACAAGGAAGCATTAAGAAGGTTGTTAGTGCACTGAACATGAATGAGGCAGATTTACCAATTATAGCCACATCTGCAAGAAGAGCTTCCACCCTTGCCTCTTCAAGCACTTGTGGGATATAATATACAACACCATTTATACCTGAAAATTGGAGACAGAGCAATTCAAATGCAAAATTATCAATAGTAAATTCTCTCTCCCAAGTAGGTTCTTTTGCTGTGATCATACCGATCAATGACCAGAACAAGCATCTTACTGTGTCTCAAGCTCGAAAAGAATGAGACGTAACATGCAGCAATTAACTGATGTGTGCTACAAAAAATGGGACCCAACCCAGACTTGAGATAGGGTAGATCAATTATAAATCCAAACCCGGATTTCCCTTGCCCAAACTAAATTAGTCTAAAATGAATTCTTCATTATTGTTTGTATTTTTGAGGTTACAAAACCTACTAGCAAAGAATTAACTGCTGATATAAACCAAAATTACCCAACCTAGTGAAATATGAGCAGACTTTTGATTAGTTTGATAGAACCTGACTGAATGACCTAGTTGTGAAGCCCATATAATTGACCAAAAACAGAAAACAAACAGGCATTGAGAATGACAGATACGGGGGTTTCTTATCTGCTGAAGTAGTTGGATTACAATCCCAACAAATAACGCCCGTTTGACCCCTGGGTCAAGAAGAGCCTTCCAGGTCGGCCCTCGAGTAGAGGTTTCTGATGGGTGAACCATGGCAGGACCTACCGGATGTTGATCCATGAGCTCCTTCTTTTACATAGCAGGCTTGCTTGCAAGCCTGAACATGGTTTCCTTCTTCCTGATCCTCGCCACCACCAGGAGGCAAAATGACAGATCCCCTATCCAGATGCAAATACATCCCTTTGAACCCATCACCAGTGTTCTTCCCCTCTTCACTGTCTTCTTTCTTGTCCAAAGTCCATGCTAATTGCCAACTGCCATCAATACCTGTACTTCCAACGGTCTCACCACTAGCTTGGAGAAGACTTCCCTGTACTCCCAAGCTCAAAACGCTGCCTTGGGGAGGAGGGGCAGTCATGTCTTTTTCCGCAGTTGTTGCCTGTTGTAAGATCAATGCAGCTTCCAAATTATCAGCATCAGAAGCTTCTCCTGCAGACTCAACTTGGTAGTCATCCCCATCTGTATATTCAGTTTTTTCATCTACATGACGATCTCTTTGAGAATGAGCACCTGTCGCACTATACATGCTGCCGTAATTAGGAAAATGTGCGCTTCTCATGGATCCTTGTTCTGGTTGCTTCTCTTGGACTCCCCTAAAGAGAATGACAACAGGATCAACTAGACTCTGGTTGACCACACTTCCATGCTGAGAAGTAAGTCCAGGAGGAGAAGTCTCACCAGTGAGAGGTTTTGCGATCCACGAAAGGCCTTCTTCTGCTCCACAGAGCTTGATTTTGGCTTTCATGGATCCCTCTTGGTCTTCTTTATGCTCATCTCCTGGCCCTATAATGTACTCTCTTATGGATGTTTCCCCTCCAACACCAAGACCTTCAACAAGCAAAGCCATTTCACCTGTAGCACAAACCATTTCTTTAGAACCAAAGCAACTAATCATACAATGATAAAGGAAACATACTAGTTTGTATGCCGTCAAAGTAAGATACAAGGAGATCTGCCGAGATGGGTGACACGAACAGCAATAACAAAAATAAGTGAAATACATATCAGCTCATCTCAGTTGCAAAGCATTAAACTCCAATAGAAAGCTGTTGAAGCAGTCTGATCTGCTCGCAAAGTGAATTTCTAGACATGCAAATGGACTCAAGGAAGCAACTTGTTGCCAACGAGTACCTAGTAGCCTACTGGGGAGGGGGCAACCAAAAGTACTAATCATGAACTTCTTAATCATGAATCTTAACATTAATAAGAATTGAGTCACAAGACAGATAGAAGTTACGTATTCATATTAAGTAGGTTTTAGCGGTTGGCTTTCATTAGTAAAAGAGTTACTAGAATTCACGTGGAGTTTCTGCCTCTCTGTTCAGGATGCAGTACAGTTCATATGGTGACATAACAATGACCTTCTCAAGTACCCTGATTACCTAACTCTAAACTCTTTTTAGGTGAAAGGAAAGAAACAAACCATTCATTATTTACGACTACTTTTAAATCCTGAAAATGCAAGAGAAAAGATAATAACTTTTCATCAAGTAATTGGCGTGCATTCTGGCCTTGTCTCTAGTACATGAGATCATAACTTAGAAAAGAGTCGTTTCTGTAAGACACAATGCAATAAATAGTAAAAAGTTGATGTTGATGTAGAAGCTGCTGATCATTTCACCACATGACTAACAATATATCTAATAACATCCATGCAAAATATTAGCCAGTCTCCTAAGACAGGCAGTAAGAACTCAAATTTGACACAAGAAGAAAACAGGACTATCAACACTCAGAGGATTAGCATCTCTTCATCTCCTACTAATTGTAACTTGTAATCCTAAGTGGGTAGTTCTTCGGCTTCGAGCCAAAATAAATAAATAAACAAAATCCGGAAGCCTATGGGAACTTCTAATGCACCAGGAATATGGTAAAGTGCCAATGAAGAATCAACCTGAGACATCTTCAATGCCACGCAATCTCTTTAGAGCCTTCTTAGCCTCAGACATCTTTCCTTTACTCACAAGCCACCTTGGAGACTCGGGCAAGTAGAAGAATGCACATAAAAGATAGAAAACCAAAGGGATCCCAGGAACACCAAGCACGAGTCTCCAGCTCAGTGCGAGCATAAACGACATTCCAAAGATCAGGCAATGTGACAAGAATATCCCACCAGAACAAGTGAATTGAGGAAGTGTATTCAACAATCCTCTTATGATCGGTGGGGAGGTCTCGGATATGTATATGGGAATCAGAGTCACAGCCACCCCAATTCCAAACCCATCTGACAGTCGCGCTAAGAGCAAGACATAGACCTTTGGTGACTATAACATAACCAGGCTGCTAACAAAATACATGGATGCAGAGAATATAAGCATAGGGCGTCGACCAAGTGGATCAGAGATGGCCCCTGAGCAGGTTGTTATAAGTGTAGCTCCAATGAGTGACACAGTCATGACGAGTCCCTCAACCATAGGTGGCAACTTAAGTTCTGCCTTGATGTGAACAACTGCCGCTGAAAAGGTATGATTGTGGAAGAACAGTAGGCGTTACCTAGAGAAAACATAAATAAGTAGCCATGAAGAACAAGTAAAGACTTGAAATGCACAATAATGACCGCAACAGTGACAACAAGAATAATTAACTATGTCCATCACACAGAAATAGGGCATAAGGAGATCAAGATATCGACAATTTTACCCTTGCAAGTAGATAGGCTCTTTCCAAAGACCTCTAAGAAAATTTTAACCAAAGAAGTCTTTGAGCGGAGAAATCATTTTTGAATGTTTGATATGTTCACTGTGCGTAAAGCTAAAAGAATATTACCAGCAATTGTTACTGTTAGGATTAATATCAGAGTAACAGTATAGCGGAAGCGATAGGATGCAATAGAAAATCAGAAATTCAATCAACAAAACAACAGAATAATAGGAAGAGAACAAGAACACAGGAATTTAACGTGGAAAACCCAATGTGGGAAAAACCACGGACGGTGACAGCACCAAAACAATCCACTATGAGCAGGAAAGTACACCACGATCACAATCACCTCAGTGATTCGATCTAAGAGCAGACTTACAATCTCTCTCTATTGTAATCTCTCGCAAACTACTTTTACCTCTCAATGTATTTATGAGTACTGGAGTATATTTAGATCCTAGGCTTGACCCTCTTTATATAGGGTCTAAATAGTAGGGTTTTCCCCCTTAGCATGCAACTCTAGCCGCCAGGTGGAATCCCCCCTCGAACAGAACCCTAACCGCCTTCCGAAAGAGGCGGCGTAACAACACGGGGCACGACCGTGCCACATGGCACGGCCCCACCGTGCCACATGGCACGACCGTGCCACGTGACACGGCATCCCGTGCCACTTTGCTGTTTGCTCCGTCTTCGGCTCTTCGTCTTGGCACGCCCGTGTCTGTGCAGTATGGGCTCCCCGTGCCGATATTCGAGATTTTGGGCCATAAAACCCAACAATCTCCACCTTGGACCAAAATCTCCAATCACTGCTCTCTGACTCCGTCATCGCACCCCGAAGGGTGACGCCCCTTCCAAGGGGCAATGCCCCGAAGGGCGCTCAAATACTGCAAATACCAACTAAGTCCAAGCAATGCTTGAACTTAGTTCTGGGAGATGACTTGTATGAACTTTCCTTCATATAACCTGTCACAGTAGATGCCTGCAAGACATAGAGGCCTCCTTGCCTCAAACCCTTCAGCAGAATCCTACTGCCCTTTGAGACCTTCAAAACTCCACCTTCAGCTGAATATTTGCACCCTTTGGATTCAAGGGTGCCCAACGAGATGAGGTTACGCTTCAAGTCAGGAATGTAACGAACATTCGATAAAGTCCTGACAACACCATCATGAATCTTGATTTTAGCAGTACCGATTCCAGTTACATTACATTGAGCATTATTGCCCATGTGAACAACAATTGAGTCAACTGGATCATATGTTGAAAACCGGTCCTTATGAGGACACATATGATAGGTACACCCAGAATCAAGAATCCAATCAAAATCGCTTCCCCCTTCAGTAGAGGTAGCAAACAGAACGTCACCATCAGAATCAGATTCAGCAAATGAAGCTTCAGCAGGCTCCTGAGAATTATCTTCCTCTTTCTCCTTCTTCTTTTGCAGTTTCCAGCAGTTAGCAATAATATAACCCAATTTACCACAGTAATTGCAGGTCTTACCAGCATGAGGATTTTTAGACTTAGAACGGTTCTTACCCCTATTACCGTTCCCCTTTTCAGTTGTTGTATCCCTTACTGCTAATCCCTCAACAGAATCAGCATGAATATCAAGATCAAACTTCTCCTTAGACAACAGGTTTGACTTAACATCTTCAAACGATATAGTATTAGAATTACTATATAGCATAATCTCCTTAAAGTGTTTATAAGAAGGGAGTAACGACACAACAAGCAAAATAGCCTTATCCTCATCCTCAATTTTCGCATCTAGACTCTCCAAGTCAACAAGAATAGAGTTAAACTCATTCAAATGCTTTTGGACAGGGGTACCTTCAGCCATACGAAAGGTATACAACCTTTCCTTCAAACGGATCTTGTTGGCGAGACTCTTCGTCATGTAGAGTTCCTCCAGCCAAGCCCAAAGATCCACCGCAGTTGTCTTATCAAGCACCTCCCGTAGGACATGTGATGCCAAGCACAACTGTACAGCTGAAACCGCTTTCAGCTCCAGTTCCTCCCATTCGTCCTCCGTCAGTGACCCACGCCGCTTCTTCTGTTCTTCAGCCCATTGCTCATCTGTTGTCTTTTCGGGTTTGACATGAGGTCCCTTCAGGACCTTCCACAACCCGTGCTGGATGAGAACCGCTCTCATCTGCACCTTCCAGAGATTAAAACTAATCTCTCCGTTGAACTTCTGAATATCTACCCTCATGATAGAAGACGTCCTATAACCAAAGCTCTGATACCACTTGTTAGGATTAATATCAGAGTAACAGTATAGCGAAAGCGATAGGATGCAATAGAAAATCAGAAATTCAATCAACAAAACAACAGAATAATAGGAAGAGAACAAGAACACAGGAATTTAACGTGGAAAACCTAATGTGGGAAAAACCACGGACGGTGACAGCACCAAAACAATCCACTATGAGTAGGAAAGTACACCACGATCACAACCACCTCAGTGATTCGATCTAAGAGCATACTTACAATCTCTCTCTATTGTAATCTCTCGCAAACTACTTTTACCTCTCAATATGTTTATGAGTACTGGAGTATATTTAGATTCTAAGCTTGACCCTCTTTATATAGGGTCCAAACAGTAGGGTTTTCCCCCTTAGCATGCAACCCTAGCCGCCAGGTGGAATCCCCCCTCGAACAGAACCCTAACCGCCTTCCGAAAGAGGCGGCGTAACAACACGGGGCACGACCGTGCCACGTGGCAAGGCCCCACCGTGCCACATGGCACGGCACCCCGTGCCACTTTACTGTTTGCTCCATCTTCGGCTCTTCGTCTTGGCACGCCCATGTCTGTGCAGCATGGGCTCCCCGTGCCGATATTTGAGATTTTAGGCCATAAAACCCAACAGTTACATTATCCCATCCTTGCAGAAAATTGCCCATTGTGGCCGCAATAGCCCCAAGAGCAATCCTCTTCATCTTCCAAACCCGTGAAGGTCCTCAAATTCTTAGATTAATTAATCTGGACAAGGAAAACTTGAGTCACAGTCCGATAGTCGATCATAAATCACAAAAAGAAAGAAGGGTATTTAAACAAACTATAAATTCGTAGAAAACAAAGGAAGCAAACATATGAATCACTGGAGTCCAACATTAGAGGCTTTGTTCATTTCATCTACACGTTAACCAGAGAGCTCCAACACAAAAACTTTGCATATTGATCAGAGAACTCCCCCCCTTCAAAAAACAACTTTGTTCATTTTGCCTTCACTGGGGAAGAATTCTAAGGACATGTAAAGTTTAAAACACATAAGCTCCCAAATTCGAGGAACTACTGAGATCTTCCGATAGAAAATAACAAAACAAACAATATGAAGAGGGCACAGTAGGATACAGGATTTGAATCCCCTATGTGAACAAAAAATGTGACGATGATGTTTGAATTTTCCAAGAATAAAATAAAAATGGCAGGTTTTTATAGTGCTTATCCGAAAAGGTGGATAAACATGGTGCTCTTTCAGATTGACCCACCTTATCCAATCCTTTCGGTGAAAAAGTGAATAAGTATGGTGCCTCTTCAAGATTTAACCGCCCTATCCATTTTTGGTGCCTCTTCAGGCATGATCACTCCTCTATATAAGGAGGAGTGAAATCACAATCACGGGCACAAAAATCAATGTGAGTGATTGCAGCACCCTCATCGATTAATCTTTGAGAGAACCTTGAAACACACACTTGTTTTTACCAAGTAGATTATCTCTAAGACTATTTGTGGTACAACAAATAAGTCTTACGGAAAGTGTTCCTTTTCACGATTTACTTGGTTTATCCTATACCACATTCAACCCAATTTTTTCTATCAATCTTAAGACTTATTTCAGATGGCGTCAATTCGTGAAATGACATTCAACTTTCAGAAGTTAGACAAATTCGAGGGCGTGGGCTTCTGGCGCTGGCAAAAGAAGATGCATTTCCTTCTTACAACTTTGAAGGCCGTGTATATGCTCAACACTCCATACCCAATAGAAACAAAAAATGAGACTTTGGAGCAAGCCCGCCGAAGATCCAAGTTCGAGAACGATGACTACATTTGTCAAGGCCATATCTTGAATAGCATGTCGAACGCCTTGTTCGATGTCTATCAAGGGATGAAATCGACAAAGGAATTATGGGAGGCACTAGAGAACAAATACATGACAGAAGATGCCTCTAGCAAGAATTTCCTTGTAAGTCAATTTAATAACTATAAGATGGTCGAAGGACGTTCTGTTCTCGATCAATTGCATGAAATTCAACGAAGCCTAAGTCACTTCAAGCAACATAAAATGCACATGGATGAGACTATTATAGTTTCCTCTATAGTGGACAAACTTTCCCCCTCTTGGAAAGACACTAAAGGAACTTTAAAACATAAGAAAGAAGGAATGTCACTTGAGGAATTAGCTAACCATCTTTGAATAGAAGAAGAGTTACGTGTGCAGGATGAGTCAAAGGAGCATGTCTCCAAGATTCATATTGTCGAAGATGGTGAGTCGAGTCAAATGCCAAAAGGAAACAAGAAGAGGTCTAATAAGGATAACAAGAACAAGAGCAACAAGAAGGCTAAAGTGGTTTGTTGGGAATGCAATAAACCGGGACACAAGAAAAGATATTGTACCATTTGGAAGCGCAAATATGGCTTGAACAACCAAAAGGCAAAGGCAAAGGACAACTTTGTAGCCATGATCAATAATCAAGTCAACATTGCTCAAAGTGACAATGATTCGTAGATTGATTCGGGTGCTTCCAAGCATGTGTGTAAGGATCGTTCTTTCTTCAAAACTCTTGTGTCGGTTGAAGATGGAAAAGTACTCTACATGGGCAATATTTCTACTATTGATGTTAAAGGAATAGGCCAAGTAGAGTTAGTCTTCACTTCCGGAAAAATTCTTACTTTAAATGATGTATATTTTGTGCCGGAAGTTAAAAAGAATCTTGTTTCTGGTTTTCTTCTTAATAAGTTTGGCTTCAAACAAGTGTATGAGGCTGATAAGTTTATCCTGTCTAAAGGGAGTGCCTTTCTAGGGAAGGGTTATGCTAGTGGTGACATGTTTAAGTTAAATGTAATTACTCCTTCTAGTGGTAATAAGATGAATGATTCTGCTTACATGCTTGTGTATTCTTTATCTTCTCTATGACATAATCGTCTTGGACATGTTAATTATAAAAGATTAAAAGAGATGTCAAGACTTGAGTTAATTTCTAATTTTGATGGAAACATAGAGAAATGTAAGACATGCATGTTAACAAAGATCACTAGAAGTTCTTTTCCAAATGTTCAAAGAATCACTAAATTACTTGAATTAATTCATAGTGATTTAGGTGATTTTCATAGCACTCCCTCTTTTGGGGGAGAGAAATACTATGTCACTTTCATTGATGATTTTACAAGATATTACCAAGTATACCTTTTACATGCTAAAAGTGAAGCACTAGACATGTTTAGGATATTTAAGAATGAATCTGATTTGCATTGTGAAACCTTCATTAAAAGACTAAGATTGGATAGGGGTGGTGAATACTATGATCTAAGTTATTTCCAATCAACTGGTATAATCCATGAAGTCACAGCACCTTATACACCACAACAAAATGGTGCGGCAGAAAGGAAAAATAGAACACTAACTGAAATGATCAATGCTATGCTTTCTAATTCAGGTCTAAGTGAAGGTTTTTAGGGTGAAGCGATGCTCACAGCATGCTACATCCTAAATAGGGTTCCTAATAAAAGGAATTCAACTACTCCTTATGAATTATGGAATAAGAAAAGGCCAAACCTGAGTTATTTCAGAGTTTGGGGGTGTAAGGCTATTGTAAGAGTCCCATAACCCAAGAAAAGAAAATTGGGGGAGAGAGGAATTGAGTGCATCTTTATAGCCTATGCTGAACATAGCAAAGCCTATAGGTTTTTGGTTATAGAACCAAATACTTCTATTACGGTTAACACCGTGATAGAATCAATTGATGCCATTTTTGATAAAACTAGATTCTGTTCAATTCCTAAACCAAATGATTTTATTCCAACCACTATGACTCCAAATAATGATCAAAAACAAGGAGACATAGTGGAAGTAAGGAAAACTAAACGGATTAGAAAAGAGAAATCCTTTGGTTCTGATTTCTTTGTCTATTTGATAGAGGGAATAAGGGATTCCATTAAAAATGAAATACCCTATGTTTATAACATTGATTCAGATCCTAACTCATTTAAAGAGACTATAGAATCTCAAGATGCTTCCTTTTAGAAAGAAGCAGTCCAACATGAAATGGACTCAATCATGGAAAATAACACATGGGTCTTAGTTGATTTACTCCCGGGATATAAGCCTATCATATCAAAGCGGATCTTTAAAAGAAAAAGGAAAGTAGATGGTACTATAGAAAGGTTCAAAGCCCGGTTGGTCATAAGGAGTTTTAGCCAAAAACATGGTATTGACGACTTTGACACATATGCAAAGGTGGCTAGGATTGCAACCATAAGAGTTCTCATTGCTCTTGCTACAATTCAAAGGCTAGTAATTCACCAAATGGATGTGAAAACAGCATTCTTAAATGGTGAATTAGAGGAAGAGATGTACATGAAACAACCAGAAGGTTTTGGTGTTCCAGGCCAAGAAAACAAAGTATGCAAACTTATAAGATCATTGTATGACCTAAAACAATCACCTAAACAATGGCATCAAAAGTTTGATGAAGTAGTGCTATCTTATGGGTTTAGCATCAATGAATCTGACAAATGTGTATATTCTAAGTTTAAATATGGAAAAGGTGTGATTATATGCTTATATATTGATGACATGCTAATTTTTGGCACTGACTTAGAGGAAATAGAGAAAACCAAGTGTTTTCGATCTTCCAAGTTCTCCATAAAAGACATGGGAGAGGTCGATGTTATACTTGGTATTAAGATCATCAGAAATAATGATGGAATCCACTTGTTCCAATCTCATTATATTGAGAAAGTGCTTGGGAGGTTCAATTACAAAAATTGCTCCCAAGTGGCCACTCCTTTCGATCCAACCTATAAGTTGACTCGAAACAGTGGGAGACCTATCTCACAACTTGAGTATGCAAAGGTCATAGGGTGCTTGATGTATGCCATGACAAGCACAAGGCCAGATATTGCATTTGCCATTGGGAAGTTAAGTCGATATACTAGTAATCCTAGTAAGTTTCATTGGCATGCAATACGTCGAGTTTTGAAATACTTAAAAAAAATTCAAGATTATATTCTGTGTTATTCAGGTTATCCTTTGGTCTTAGAAGGATACTCAGATGCAAGTTGGATAACTGATAAAGAGAACTATGCCTCTACATCAGGTTATATATACTTGCTTAGCGGAGGGGCAGTATCTTGGGCATCGAAGAAACAAACCTACATAACCGACTCCACCATGGCTGCTGAGTTTGTAACTTTGGCTACAGCCAGCAAGGAGGCAGAGTGGCTGCGGAATTTGCTATTGGAAGTGCCTTTATAGCCAAAACCAATGTCGCCACTCTCCATACTTTGTGATAGCAAGACCACACGATCCAAGGTTTATAGTCATGTCTATAATGGAAAATCAAGGCACATTGGACTTAGACATGCCTATGTCCATCAGTTGATCAAAGATGGAGTGATCACAGTTAATTATGTGCAAACAAATGAGAATCTTGCAGATCTTTTAACTAAGGGTCTAGCAAGAGACTTGGTGTTGAGAACATCAAGGGGGATGGGACTTAAGCCCATATCTACAATTACTAGCAATGAAGCCTCAACTTAATTCATGGTATGACATCACATTCTAAGTTTAATAAGTGACAACTTTGTATAGTGATTGGATGCACTAATATATTTTATCCCATGGTAAGAGTGCTTGAATACTATAATGTTATAAGAGGTTGACTTTTATACTCTTAATAGATCTTGATTGAATGGCTTGTATTACAGGAGCATATTTCTAAGGTCTACCTAAGTGAGTGTGAAGTGTGGCTGCTTCAAAGAGCAACAAGGCTTGGCTTGATGCACTCATGATGGATATAGACACATGGCCAGATAATAGTGTCAAATTTTAAGTGTGCAATGAGATTTGTGTGTGAAATATATCCAATTAATCAAAGAAGATGAATAGTTCAAAGACTTGTCTACTATTTACATTCAGATTAATTGAAATTATATTTCACTAAATGGAAGTTCAAATCGCGAGATACTTCTCTTATGCATAAATCTCCTTGTGTTCTCGGTTGTGATTGTGTGTTTGTTGGACTGGTAGGGGTTTATTCTACATCTTGGAAAAGGCGGGGGATTGTTGGAATTTTCCAAGAATAAAATAAAAACGGCAGGTTTTTGTAGTGCTTATCCAAAAAGGTGGATAAGTATGGTGCCCTTTCAGGTTTACCCACCTTATCCATTCCTTTCGGTGAAAAGGTAGATAAGCATGGTGCCCTTTCAAGTTTACCCACCTTGTCCAATCCTTTCAGTGAAAAGGTGGATAAGTATGGTGCCTCTTCAAGATTTAACCGCCCTATCCATTTTGGTGCCTCTTCAGGCATGATCACTTCTGTATATAAGAAGGAGTGAAATCACAATCACGGTCACAAAAATCAATATGAGTGACTGCAGCACCCTCATCGATTAACCTTTGAGAGAACCTTGAAACCCACACTTGTTTTTACCAAGTAGATTATCCCTAAGATTATTTGTGGTACAACAAATAAGTCTTAAGAAAAGTGTTCCTTTTCACGATTTACTTGTTTTATCCTATACCACATTCAACCCAATTTTTTCTATCATATGACACGAATGATGAGAAGTTTGTGTTGCACAGGGCATCCAAAAAAGTAAATCAAGTAACGAATAGCCAGTTCCAACCTCTTTTTGGTTCTTTTGAAACTCAATCATACCATACCCCCCAACCCAAAAAAAGGGGATAATCCAAGGAAAAGGCAAATGACCTTTTTGGGAGCTAGAAAGATGGGTTAGAGTTGGACTTGGAAGGATAAGTAGGCTTCTCAATCCAGAGTCATAGCCCTGAAAATGTACCTGATGAAATGGGAAGCATTATGCACCAAAATTTTGGATTACACAGTAAACCAAAAAGAAAAATCCAAAATCCAGTCTAGGGAAATGGAGAAAAGAGAGACAAAATGGGTACATGATAAAATAGGCATTTATTGATCAATTGAAGCTCCAGTTTAACACACCAACCATTCAAACAAACAGAGAGCGTTGAAGTTTATGAGCTCCCACCTCCCTCTGGTACTGAAAATAAGGAAAGCCCCGAAACTCAAAGGAAATGAAGAGTGGATCAATAAGACTTTCTGGTAAATGGTACTAGAAACAACAATGAATTTCTCAGAAACGTTTAAAAAAAATAGAAATTTCAAGGGGTATATATATACATGTATATGCGTGATTGTAGAGGCACAGAGGTAGAGAAAAGAGAGGGACAGAGAAGAGTGAAGAAGAGGCATTGGCCCCGTGCAATAGATCTAAAAGAATTCAGACATCTTGAAGACTGGCACTTTTGGCACAAAGCCACAAACCCTGCCCTTTTTTTTTTCTTTTTGGATCTTTTTTCATGCAAAAGAGACTGATGCAGGCAGTGAAGGAGCGCTAACTGGTGGTGAGGCAGTGTGTGTGATGACTTCAACTGTGATTTTGAGTACTAGACTGCGGAAGATTCATTTCACAAATAATAATAATAATAATAATAATAATAATAATAATAATAATAATAATAATAATAATGCTCTCTTTTCTTTTGTTTTTGACAAAGTTTATCTAGAGGAATCAAACATTCGAAATTCTAAACACCTTATAGCATCTACATTTATGCTTAGCACGAAGAAGGATCAATAACCCGATCGAGACCATTGGGTTTGGCATGGCCGATTAGCTATCATTTAATTTATTTTTATAGTATAGAATTATGAATTAAAGAGGATGTAGGATAAGTGACAGGGTATAAATGATAAAGAAAAATATTATATATTTATATTGAATTATCTTTTATCACATCCCCTCAATCTATGCGACAAAATATAAGGATAGATTGAATTTCAAAAAATGAAAACATCAAATGGACATACCTTTCACGTAGACAAGCTAATAATGAGTATGAACATATTTTAAGGTCCATTCTCTAAGGGAAATAGGTTCTCAAATGAAGGGATGTCAGCTTTGAAACGTTCAGTTTGATCATGGGAGACTAGATTAGCAACAATATATGTGGTAGCAACATTATCGCAAAGCACTCGAATCGTCTTGGTAATAAAATGTCCAACTTAGTAAGGAGATACCAGGCCATACTGGTTCGGCTACCATGTGTTGGTATTCTGCTTTAATAGAAGAGCATGACATAGTTGGCAACTTCTTCAAGTGCATAGAGATCAAATTTGGACCTAAACAAATGGCATATCTTGTTGCTAAACAAGAGGAATCAGAACACCTAGGCTAGTTAGTTTTAGATTAGGTAATAACAACAGACGTATTTTTGTAAGTTCCAAAGCAAAGATACCTTTAAATACCCTTATCAACTAATAGATGAGAAATATGAGGACCCATACACAAACAAAGAAACCAGATACGCATTAGCAATAATAGGCCTACTCATTATTAAATGCTGTAATACACCTACATACTTCGAAATTTTATAGGATCTACTAAAACATCAGCAATGATATGGACAATGTGGTCTTAGAAGCAAGAGAAGTAACGACGAGTGGTTTTGTGGAGTTTCAAAACACTGTAAAAGATAAAAGACATTTTTCTTCGGGAAAAAAAAATATGATTATAAGCCGATACTGCCTCTACTGCTAGGAAGTAATATAAATCATAAAGATCTTTAAATGAAATTTATTTGCAAGTATGCAGATGGAATGATAAAATAGAGTAACTGAAAGTGAAAATGATGCCATCAATATAAATGAAGTAAAATAAGAACTATTGAATCTTGGTGATAAATAAACATAGATGGGACAATAGTATCTTGTGAAGTTACTATAGAAACAAAGCCTAGGAGTGGACTTAGGACTATAAAGAGATTTCTTGAAGCGAAAAATGTAAGTAGGGAAGTCAGGATGGTGAATGGGATAACCACAAGTTAATGCTAAGGGGAGAACCACCTACACGATGTAAGGTTTTAACATGGGACTGAAGGACTCATGATAGTCCATAGATGTATCCTAATCAAAGCCTCCAACAATGCAAGCTTTGCACCGTTCAAATGAATCACCAGAATGATATTTTATCCTATAAGCCCACTAGCAACTCGCTTGTATGGTACATGATCCTAAATATTACTTTCAGTAATAGCATTCTATTCCTCAGTCATGGCTTAATGCCATTGAGGATCGTTGGTAGCTTGAGTGTAAAAAGTAGGTTTAGCAAGAGATATAGTGTGCAAGGACTAAATTTTTTTAGATTTAGAAATGCATAATTTACACTAATTTGTATAGGGTAATTATTTGGGGCTGGGTTGCAGTTAAGGTGGAAGGCTTAACTAAGGTGGATTAGAATTCCATATGTAGTTACACAAGGGTGAATGGTTCTGGTAGAATTGGGCTGGGAACAGGAAGTAGGGATTGCATTGGTGTGTGAAGCGAAAAGCATGGTGTGAACGGGGAGTCTTGGGCGGGGTAAAACGAAAGTCTGAGCAGCAAAGAAAACTGGTTATTGAAGCAAGTCAAGGGCCCATCATAGTAAGGTATGTGACAATATGAAAGGGGTCGGATTAAGGCAGTTCACTAGGCTTGAGGCCCAGATGCCTCATAAGTGGATGGTGTGAGCCCATGCTTGTGCACATGAGGAGGTAAAGGCCCAATTTCCTCAAGGCTAGTATGCAGTGTTGGGGGGGGGGGAAGGCGATGCGATCATAAATAAGTGTCAAATATAGAAGTGTACCAAAATAATGCTTGAGCAAATTGAAAGGCAATTGATGTAATTTTCCTAAATGATAGGAAGTAATTTTCGTAAACGATACGAAATAAGGTTCACAACCTAGTTATTATCCTTGTATTATTATTCTTGACATGAACAAAAGGGTAAATAAGGTTCACAACCTAGTTATTATCCTCACAATAAGGTCAAATGGATAAAATGTTATATTTAGGTTTAGGACATGTAACACTACAAAGGTAAAGACTGCTTATGAGTGTACAAAGAAATAATGCCGTTATTTTTAATAGGAAGTCTTGAATCATTACTAACTACAATATTAATCGAATTAGGATAAGGCTGTCTAAAGGTAATAACGTCATGTAAGAGGCTGCTGCAGAGTTGGGATACTAGGTAACTTTGTTGTGGTCTTCTCCGGTATTTACAATAGTAAGAGCGCAGCGACCATAAGAAAAAGCACTCGATCACAGGGTTGGGAAATGGCGTAGGGAAAAAACTACAATGTAGATTGTAGATGTAATCAAATTACAATTGACAAATAGTGAAGGGGACCCAGTTAAAAGTTTTAGTTCGAAAAGAAAGACAACAATTAAGTAGTATAAAGAAATATACCATCATTATTTGTTGCCTTGTTGTGTCCACAATTTTTTTGGCCTTACCAATTATTGTGCTTATAATTGTTGTGCCACGGGTATTTGAAGGAGTACAGTCGACTAAGGAGTGGGAGGCATCATGTTTAGGGTTGAGGGGTCAGGTAGTGCAGCTGGTGGCTGGTGTCAAAGTTACTCAGATAGTCAATGATTATTAACATAAATATTCCAGTTTATGACTATAAATTTAAGACGTATGTGAGTTGCAAGATGTAGTGATGAAATTGCTAGCAATAATGCAAATGGCCTTTTTAAAAAAAAATAATGGAGATGATATCATGGTTAATTGAAATTAGGAACTAAAACTTGTTAGTTTAAGTACGATCATCAACACGAGATCTCCATTAAATATTATATATTGTCCTTGGGTTTACATAAAAATAATATAAAGAGAAGACCTAAATATGTTGATCCTAAAAACACAACATAATGAAGTGGAGCTCAATTTTGGGATTTTTGCTAGGCATTGATTGTTTTCTCTTAATTAGTATATGTAAACCTAAGATAATAGAGTACATACATAAATATGGAATAACCAAACTTATGAGTCATGAGTCATAAGCTAAGATCTCCCCAATTCCACCTATCGAAGCAACATGTTCGAATCCCCACCTCAAAGTTTCCACTAAAATCATTCTCACTGTTGCTACTACTTTCATCTGTAACACCTCATACACGTCTAAGTGGCGGTCATCACGAGTATGGTCCTTCATGCTAGTATGAGTAGGCTAAACTCCATATTGATTTTTCTCCTCTCGAAAGGTAAAATCATAACTACAGTCCTGAAGATTGAGCCCAGCTTGATTAGGAACCGACTGGACATTTGTAAGGCTGTCGTTATAACTTTCATAGTCACAATGCCCAAAACTCTTTGATGTCAAGACTAGAAATCCATCTTAGCTTATTATTCTAATGTATTATTAAGGTAATTAGACTGATAGTGGCACACAATCTCCATTAGAGCACCATAGATTTTATAGGTAAGGGATTATATTTATAGGTAAATGAGGTTAGGGTTTCGTAGAGTTTATAGGGGTTAATTGCTACTTGAAGAACCCAAAAACTAGTACAAATTAGCTTTCTTGAGTTTTAGGAAAAGAAGTTCCAATGAAAAGGACCAATTCCAGCAGCTTTCCTTGAACCAACTGAACCCCATAATGTTCTAGAGTATCGAGCCATGCCGACTGTATTTTGGGCTAACCTGTTAACAAATTTTCAATTCTGACTTGTTTGGATCATTAACTTTATCTTATGACCTCTAATACGAACGATTATATTTTCATTTTGAAATTTTATCTAAGTCTAATTTCTAAAAACACTAATTTCACAATGTTTGCATTAGTGTAGAGGAAGATATAATCAAAACAGTAGTTAGGTGTCATTTTCATCATATGTCTCTATAATCAACTAAAATCTTCTCTATTGCTTATCTAATTTAGGCTCATAATGTATAATTAGAAAGCTCATATAATGCAAATGTAAATATTTAGGTTCAATAGCTTTATGGTTGGGGTGAAAATGAGGAAAGAATCTCAATTAAACATCAAACATCCTTAAATTTGGCCCATTTGAGCTTTTAGATTTTTTAAGCCTTTTGTGGGGATATTTGGGCATGATTCTTTAATTAAGCAACATTGATATGTACATTTTAAGGCTCTTAGTCTCTGATATCATGGAGTCCCAAGTCTTCTTAGTTCAGTTTATCATTATTGGGTACTTTTCATGATATAATATGTTTATGCTTACCTAGTTGGTGTTGCCTAAGCTTGGCCACTTGAGGACCTCTGGACCTGGGACTTGATGCGCGGCCACTTTTGTCATGATGGTGAAAAAAAACAATGATTGGTTTGTAGGCAGAACCTCCTAAGCTGGGTCACTTGATAATTAGAAGCCCAACTACCTGCTTTCATGGTGACAAGGACAAATATTGAAAGCAATTTGTAGCAGAGCCTCCTATGTTTGGTTGGTTGGTAACTAAAAGTGTAGCTACCTCTTTTTATTATGATAACAACGAGTGATGAAACCAATTTATAGCCAGACCCTCTAAAGCTTGGTTGCATGATAGCCAAAGCCCCAAAAGTCCTCTTTTTTCCGTGACAAGTATGAGTAATGAAATTGATCTTTGGCTAGACTTTCTTAAGTTTCATGGCTTGATAACCAAATGCCTAGCTACTCACTTTTGTTGAATTAAGGACAAATATAGAAAATCATCAGTAGCTAAATGATGGTAAAATTGGTCGCTTGAGGTCTTAAAGCTTGGCGTATGTTTTTAGGTGCCAAAACATAGCCATTACAAAACCTGAAGTTTGGCAAGGTACTTGAACTTGGTTGCATGGGAGCAGTAGAGGTGCCTAAACTTGGCTGCTAATCAAGTGCCTGAACATAGCTACTAGGGAGCCTCAACCTCAGCGAAGTGCCTAACCTTGGCTACTTGGGAGCCTAATGTTCAAGAGTATCCATCTCCTGAGGATGTAAACAAATGTCTTTCCTACTTCAACTGTTGATGTACTATCACAATAGATAAATTGCCCGATTTAATTGTAGGATAGGAATGCTTGCATGAAGCTTGAAGGATAGAATACAACCAATATTGATTAAGGTAATGAGCTAAAGTATGGATGTCTTATGTTATAGTTACTACTGCAATCTTGATGATCTATAGTGTAGATTCATGGTTGATTAGTGTTGCCTGTGCTCCGCTTATAGGTGTCTTTGTCGGGCTTGGTCGTACACCTCTTCGATCTAGGGTCCCTGAGTGATCACAATGAAGGATACACTAGTAAATAAGATAAAAACCTATGTATAGAAGCTGGTATTCTTGGTAGCCTATTGATGGTGGCCATGCAAAGATAATGATTACCTAATCATATTGTAGTTGTAACGCCCCCAAAATGGTAATGACATGATTCATGAAAAACTGTAGCAGAAGACTTAATGATAGAAGACGTTACCGCCTTCCTAATAAGGACAAGGCTCACTGAAACCATGTAATCTTACGACTCATATTTACAATCACAATATCTATTAAATTGAAATACTCCATGTTGAATTAGAGAGTACACAACCACAAGAGGGGGGTAAATTGTGGTGTCCGATTTTCGCAAGTTGCTGACAAACAGTCTTAGACCCTGTTCGCACAGGTTATTTCTGAGATAAGCAGAAGCGAAAATCCGACAAAATTGAATGCGGAAATAATGGACACAGGATTTTTTACGTGGAAAACACCTCTAGCCCAACTGAGGTTAAAAACCACGACCTACCTCGTGTAGGATTTAAACACTTCACTAAACGGGCTAATCACGTTACAATAGTAACACACCTTGTTACAACTTGTAACACACGTAACCTGTCTTCCCTAAGACAAGTTACCCCACGTCCAAAATCTCCTTGATTTGGACACACACTCTACTCACTCTTGTGAAAGAAGAATGTAAAGAAAAAACACCCTATTACAATGCTTCTCAACTAAGCTAATATAAGGTACAATGAAGTCCTAGTATGCCAACTTTGAAAGCTCAATTAATTCACTCACAAGGCTTGGTTTTCTTTTCAAACGTTTTAGCTCATGAACTCAGATTTTTTCTTTTTGAAAACCGATGTGTCCAAGATTGTAAGAAGCGCCTTTTATAGTGCTTGGAACACAATTCATCAAATTTTTGGAAACTAAAAAATCTGAAGAATATAGAATCCTTTACCTACAAGGGATGGAAAAACTATTTCTGAAATTTTTGGAAACTAAAATCCTAGAGAAAATAGAATCCTTTAGTTACAAGGGGTAAGGTGACATGAGCTGAAAACATTTCCTGAACCGCGTGCATAAGGCGGTGTTCTTCAGCAGTTAGCCCATATTTTTCTCAACTACCTTATCCACTTGCCAAAAATTGGATATTCTTTTTATTCAAAAAGATTTTGTAAATCCCTTAAGATTTTTGATAGCCGTTTTTTAGGGTAAAGAATAAGATACTCCATAGAAAAATCTTTCTTACAAATCTTTGAAGAAGCTGCTCAAAATCCAAAAGATAAAAATCGTGCAAAGCAGTTTTTCGCAGCTTATTCTGGAAACACCCTGATCGCCCTGTTTCCAGGGTTGTTCTGAAGGGTGATCCGAAATATTTTCCGAAAAGCAAAACCGTTTCCAGTGAGTGGTAAATTAAAACTTTCTAATTGGCATATTAACAAGAGTCTAAAAATATAAAACCAAATCAAATCAAGACATCTTGTTGTAACCACTAGTCATCTTGTAGAACGACTTTGCTACAAACACTTCACAGAATATGCTTCAAACACCGCACGGAACCTGTTTGTCACAGCTGCACGTATCTTATGTTTCAAACATTTCTCAGGATATGCTTCAAAACACCTCACAGAACCTGTTCCTCACAGGTGTTCTTACATTGCTGACTTGAGTACCTGTTCTTGATAAACTATTAGTCAAGCAGTTTTAATACATTGAGAACAGCAGTAAGGTCCTGTTTGGAAAGCCTGTTTGGAGCAACAACAACAACACTTGGATTTGTTATCATCAAAACTTTATACATTCTAACAAATTCCCCCTTTTTGATGATGACAAACCAAGTGACCATATTGACTTTCAAGGGCAATTTAAGTGATTTGTACCAATTATTCAAATTCACATGAAGCAGTTAGTATCGAAAAGATTGTAAGAAAATTAACTCGTCCATGGCAGAACTAAAACAATATTGGTCAACCTATCTTCCCCCTTTTGGCATCATTAAAAAGTAGGGGCGAACAGTCAAACAGAGGGTGTTTGCTATCACCACCACTTGGGTAATGGAGGAAAGTCAACAGGCGATACACTCAAGTGTTTTGGTACGGTAATGAGATTGGCCATCCTAGTCACACACAAGCAATTCACAACAAAAAGCAAGCAAGGCAAAGCCAATCAAAAAACAAGATATCCTGTCATTCATCAAAAGAGTGCAACAGAGTACAAACTGATTCACCAAGAGAAGTGAGAACAGGCTATGAGAACAACAGATGGGAACAGCCCATGAGGGGTGTTCAAGGAGCAGAAGGAGAAAATTTTGCTGAAAGTGAAGAAAGAAGGGCGAGGAGATCTGCATGGCGTTTTGCATTTAGAGTCTTTTCCTCGTCCAGGGCAGCCTTTATAGCGTTAAGCTCAGTACTGAGGCGAGAGTTTTCTTCCAAAGTAGCCTCAAGCTTGGTTGAGGAACTGCCAGGAATTGGAGGACGGGGTGTTCTGGTCCCCTGTTCTAAGGCAGACCCTTCAATCAAAGCATACCCACACCCCATAAGGGTGTTACTCCCGATCTCATCAATGAACTGAGCGCCCACCTTCTTCTGCAGTGTCACCCCAAAGTGCTCAAACACACTAGTCAGAAAGAAGCCGTATCCCAGATCATGTTCCCTAGAGGTGTTTGTAATTCTTGCAATATGTCGAATCATGATGGCAGGAAGGTTAATTTGCACTTCCGTGTCCATCAGATCCATCAAACACTGATCCATGGCATCAGCAAGATTGCGACCCTGGCCTCTGGGGATGACATTCTTGATGATAAACCAAAATAGCAATTGATGGAGCGATGTCATGTCCCCTTTCTTCACAGACTTGGGTGTTTGCAGGCTTGGTTGCTGGCTAAATTTCTGGGCGAGTTCCAGCAGCCTGGCTGTCCCTAGAATAGTCTTGTCTTCCCTCACATATATATCAAAGCCTGTGGAGGGAATCCCCAGAATGTCCCCTAATATCTTCGCATCAAAGCGAAGCTGCTTCCCATTAACAATACTTGTCACCACTCCTTCGGTGACAGCGCAGTTGGCATAGAACTCTGCCAACTCATGTACAGAACACCCCAGCTGGGTGTTTGTAAACAACTCATACCACCCCTGTGCATGCAGCTTGTGCAGAAACACCCCCAGTCCCTATTCCTCAAAATATTTGACCTTTATAATTTTTCCCCTGACAACCCGTCTCTGAATCAATTGGGTCAGTTTGGCTGAGACTGCAGACGGGGTAGATTTCTTGGCTCGTTTAGGTTGGGGCTCAGTAGGAGGGTCTTGGGTGGAGGCATGTTTGAGGGAGGCTTTTCTCTTGGGAGTTTTGAGGGGTGATGGTTTTGGTATAGGAAGAGGCTTATCCTCTGAGGACTCTGAGAACACGGGCGTGCCCTGTTTGAAGGCAGTGTTCTCAGTGTCGCTATCTGATGAAGGCTCAGAGGAGGAATCAATCTCCTCAACAACAGGGGCTGACTGTTTAGCAGGACGAGGAGTGGAGTGAAAAGCTATTCGGGCTGATTTTCTTGTGGGTCTGTTTGTGGGTTTGGCCGAAGAGGGGATTTGTGGTTTTGGTTTGACAAGGGGTTCACTTTTTGAGGGCTCTTCAGTCTGGCCGCTTTTAGGCCTTGATGGTGGTCGTGTTCTTGGCATTCTAGTACGCCTAGCCACAATTTTGTACCGTTTGTGTTTCTCACCGGTTGGTGGTACCGGTGTGGCTTGTTCAGGTTTTGGCAGGGGCCTCCTCCAGTTGACCACTACTTCCCCCTTCTTCTCTTGACAAATCCTCCCCTAGGTTCTCCTTAAAAACTTCAGGCCCTGTTTCTGACCCTGTCTCCTGCTCAGGAAACAGCCCAAACGAATTGATGTCATCTAACCCATGGTCCAACAGAAAAAGTTCATCTAAAGCCCCAATTTCTCTTTCAGATGCTCCAACAAGTTCTTGGGGTTGACATGCGCCCGTTTCACTAAACAAAATCAATTCCCACCCAAATTTGTACGGGATGTCTTCCAATTTCAAATTCACTGTTCTAAGGTCGATACTTTTCAAAAACCCAAAAGGTTTATAGGCAATGGGTCGAGGAGGTTCAGTATTTTTACCTTCCATGAGGGCCGTCAGAAATTGTGTAGGTGCAAACAGGGCTGTGGCTGTTTGCAAGGCTGTGCCCTGTGTCTGGTTGTCCTAGGTCAAGGTCGAGGAGTTCTCGAAGCTAATGGGGAACGCCATTTTTCAGAGGACGCAGAGAGATTAGGGTTTCTTGAACAGAGTTTCAAAGCAAGAGACTCTCGGTGGAGGTGAGAGATTGAGCAAGAGCTTTAAAGGGAGAGAGAGACGTGCGAAATCTTTAAAAGATTTTGCCAGTTTTTGCAACGGACTTTAGCATTTATTGCGCACGCCTCGGGAAGAGATTAGCAGTTTTCAATTTATTGCACACATTTGACAAACAAGAGGCGTACCTGTTCCTGATACTTGTTCTTGAGGTTATTTGCTCGGTAACATTGGACAATAAGGGCAATCTTATTAGACCTCAACGAGTGTCAGCAAGTTGCAAACCTCACATATGCTAAACATAGCACACAAGTTGATTGCAAATAAAAATTTAACATGTTGTACCCGTCACTTTTAAATTTTGCAAACAGGGAGAGAGGACAGGTTGGTCAGGTTGTTCTAATTAAGCCTAGTTCGAGTATATTCCTTTCAAATTTTTCTCTACTCAATGCCTTTGTGAATATATCAGCAATTTGATTTTCAGTGGCACAAAAATTCATTGAGATCACTCCCTTTTCAACATTGTCTCTCAAGAAATGATGACGAATGTCAATATGTTTTGTTCTTTTGTGTTGACATGGATTTTTGGCAATGTTAATTGCACTTGTATTGTCACAATAAATAGGAATGCATCCTATGTCAACACAAAAGTCCTTGAGTTGTTGTCTTATCCATAATAACTGAGCACAACAAGATGCAGCTGCCACATACTCAGCTTCTGCTGTGGACAAGGCAACAGAGAGTTGTTTCTTGGTTGCCCAAGATACCAAACAAGGTCCAAGAAAGTGAGCCATACCTGAGGTGCTTTTGCTATCAACCAAGAAACCTGCGTAATCAGCATCAGCATACCCAACAAGATCAAAGTTGCAACCTTTAGGATACCATAAGGCTAAATCTGGTGTATGTCTTAAGTACCTAAAAATCCTTTTAACAGCCTTTAGATGAGTTTCTTTAGGGTTTGACTGAAAACGTGCACATAGACCAATACTAAAAACAATGTCAGGTCTACTAGCAGTTAGATATAAGAGTGACCCTATCATGCCCCTATAGGATTTCTCCTCAACTGAGGGACTACCATCATCCATTACCAACCTAGTTGAAGGAGAGATGGGAGTATCAATGGACTTGGCTGACTCCATCCCAAAACGCTTAAGTAATTCCTTAATATACTTTTGTTGATGGATCATGGTGCCGTTTGAAGTTTGCTTGATTTGCAAGCCTAAAAAGAAATTAAGCTCACCCATCATGCTCATTTCAAACTCACTCCTCATCATTTTTGAAAATTCATTGCACAATGCATGATGAGTTGCACCAAATATGATGTCATCGACATATACTTGGACAATCAACAAATGTTCCCCCTTACATTTTAGAAACAAGGTATTGTCTACCTTGCCTCTTGCAAAATTATTTTCCAATAAAAAGCTTGACAACGGCTCATACCAAGCTCTAGGAGCTTGTTTTAAACCATAAAGTGCCTTGTCAAGTTTGAAAACATGGTTAGGAAATTTATCACTTTCAAAACCGGGGGGTTGTTTGACATACACTTCCTCTTTAAGGTACCCATTTAAAAACGCACTTTTAACATCCATTTGATATAACTTGATCTCCATGTGTGCTGCAAAAGCTATCAAGATTCGAATGGCTTCCATTCTTGCAACAGGTGCAAAAGTCTCTTCATAATCAATTCCCTCTTCTTGGTTGTAGCCTTGAACCACCAGCCGGGCCTTGTTCCTAGTGACTGTTCCGCACTCATCTAGCTTGTTACGGAACACCCACTTGGTTCCAATGATTGTTCTATCCTCTGGCCGTGGCACAAGGTGCCATACCTTGTTTCTTTCGAACTGATGGAGTTCTTCTTGCATGGCTGTGACCCAATCTGAATCTGCAAGAGCTTCATTAATATTCTTAGGCTCAATTTTTGAGAGAAAAACATAGAAAGCACAGAAATTTTTAAGCCTAGATCTAGTTTGAACTCCTGTATTAATATCAGACAAAATTTGATCAAGAGGATGTGAACTTTGGTATTTCCATGATTGTGGTGAAAGTGGGTTCACAGATATGCTCTCCATCCTAGCTGGAATACTTGGCGAAACAAGTTCAGGTCCTGTTCCCAAGCCTATTTGGGAGCCTGTTCCTGAAATTATCTCAGAAGGGTTCGGCTGATGTTGTCCCGAACAGGATTCCACCCTGTTTCCCCCTGTTTGGTTCACACCCTGCCTACCTTCCTGAAGAACAACTTCAGACCTTGATCTCTCAGGTTGATCCTTACCTGGTTCATCTTGAAGCAGCATGTCTTTTTTAACAAGACCTAGTTCGAGGTCTTCCTCCTGTGCATCATTCTCACTTAGAGAGTTAGTTTCATCAAAAAGCACATGCACACTTTCTTCAACACACAAAGTTCTCTTATTAAACACTTTGTATGCCTTACTATGTGAGGAGTAACCGAGGAATATTGCCTCATCACTCCTTGGATCAAATTTCCCTAAGGCATCCTTTCCATTATTATGCACAAAACATTTACACCCAAAAACTCTCAAATGCAAAATATTTGGTTTTCTTCCTTTGAGGATCTCATAAGGAGTTTTGTTAAGAACAGGTCTAATCATGCATCTATTTATAATGTAACATGATGTGTTTAAAGCTTCAGCCCAAAAATTTCTAGGAAGACCACTAGCAACAAGCATTGTTTTAGTCATGTCCTCCAGAGTACGATTTTTGCGCTCTACCACCCCGTTCTGTTGGGGTGTTCTTGGAGCTGAAAAATTGTGATCAACACCATGCTCATTACAATAGTCAATAAAGCTCGAATTTTCAAATTCTGTACCATAGTCAGACCTTATGCATACCAAAGAGTGTCCTACCCTCTTTTCAGTCTTTTTAATGAAAGCAAGAAATTTTTCAAAAGTTTCATCTTTAGAAGCCAAAAACAAAGTCCAAGTGAAACGAGAGTAGTCATCCACTATCACAAGCACATACCTCTTGCCACCTCGGCTCATGATCCTCATTGGACCACATAGATCCATATGTATTAATTCAAGGGGTCGAGTAGTGCTTATACACTTTTTAGACTTAAATGAATTTTTGATTTGTTTGCCTTTGGCACATGCATCACCTACCTTGTCATCATTGAGTTTGATGGAAGGTAAGCCAACTACTAAATCTTTGGTTACAAGTTTGTTCAAAAGAGAGTGGCTTGCATGACCTAGTCTTTTGTGCCAAAGCATAACATCATCTTTTAAGGCACTCAAACAAGTCAAATTATTTTGGGGAAGAGTAGAAATACACACTTTATAAACATTTTTGTGTCGCTTCCCCCTCAACACAACATCTCCTGTGTTCATGTTTACAACCAAGCAACGTGTTGGAGAGAACACTACTAGGTTGTCTTTGTCACACAGTTGGGACACACTTAGCAAGTTGTGTTTTAAACCATCCACAAAATAAACATTGTCAATTGAATGGGAGAGTGACTCACCTATCTTACCTATACCGATAATTGTCCCAGATTTGCCGTTCCCAAATGCTACACTCCCTCCTTCTGATGCCGTAAGTGAGAGAAAATTTGATTTTTCACCAGTCATATGCCTCGAACACCCACTGTCAACATACCACAGCTGCCTGTTCCCTAGACTATTTTCTGCACTATTTGCTGGGTTGTTTGCTGGGTTGTTCTCTCTTACTTCAGCCTGCAAAACAAATCAAGGGTTAGTTTTGGGAACCCAGATCCACTTGGGTCCCATTCCTTTAGACGTGTAAATCTCATCTTTCCTAACCCACATTTGTTTTACATGCACTGAGTTCTTTTTAATGGCATACTTTCTTATAGGACAAGCATATCGATAATGCCCCGTTTTACCACAATGAAAACAAACAATATTTTCAGGTAATCCTACATATTTGTTATTCACTGGGTAGGTCATCTTAGGCACAAAACCTAGTCCTCTTCTACTTTGACTATGATGAGTGTTCAACTATTTCAACGCCCTTGAGGACCTGTTCCAGAGCTTGTTTGTGGCAAGGTCCGATTCTAAGTGTTTTATTTTTTCAAGCAAGTTTCTGTTTTCTCCCAGCAAAGACTCGACCTTACCTTTTAAGTCAAGAGATTCTTTTTCTAGCTCAGTCAGTTTAGTGGAACAAGTCTCTTCTTTCATGAGTAGAGTTTCTTTAAGCACATTGATGTTTTCATGCAAGGCAAGAGTCTCTTTGTCAACTTCAAGCTTTTCTAATTTAAGGGTTTTATTTTCAAGTTCTAAATCTCGAACATTCCCTTTTAATTCAGCACATATATCCATTATATTGTATACTAATTTCTCAAGAGTTGATTTATTTAGACCACGTACCTTGTTCTTGAGTTGAGTCAGACTATCCGTTGACCCATCATCTGAATCAGTGTCACTCCTTGCCATGAGTGCTACATCAGCTTCCCCAGCTTCAGACCCTTCCTCATCCTCACTTGAATCTCCCCAGGCCGCGAGCATAGCTTTTGAGAACCTTTTCGCTGAGCTGCTTACACCCTATTTCCTCCCCTGTTTTCTGGGGTGTTCGGGTTCTTGTTCTTCCTTGTGCAGTGGGCAGTTTCTCACAATGTGGTCCAGCTTATCACACTTGAAACACCCAGTGAACTATTCCCGAGGGGTGTTCCTGGCTTTGCCGAAGTCCTTCCTTTTGATGTTTTCTTTGACTTTCTTGAAGAACTTCTTAAATTTTTGAGTCATCATGGCAATCTCCTCCTCCTCAGAATCAAAATCATCTTCTAAGGCCTTTAGTGCAAGACCTCGTTCTCTCTTTGTCTCATCTTTCTGTTGAGAATATTTCCTAAGTTCATATGTTTGGAGGTTTCCAATCAGCTCATCTAGGGTGATCTTGTTCATGTCCTTAGCTTCTTGGATGGCCGTTACTTTTGCTTCCCAAGAATGAGGTAAAATTCTTAGGATCTTCCTTACCAATTCTTCGGTGGTGAAGGATTTTCCCAAGGATTTCAACTCATTCGTTATGTGAGTGAAGCGAGTGTACATGTCCATCACACTTTCCCGATCACCCATCTCGAACAGCTCATACTTTCTCATAAGCAATTCAATCCAGGATTGCTTTACTTGATTGGTTCCCTCGTGAACTACTTGCAAAGCATCCCAGATTTCTTTGGCCGATTCACATTTAGATATGCGAGTATATTCATCAGGACCTAGGCCAAAATATAGGAGTTTCTTGGCCTTAGCATTCTTCTCCATCATCTTGTAATCTTCAGCATTGAACTCCTTAGGCTCCTTGGGGATTGACTTTCCATCTTCAGTTGTTTTCTTAGGGATGAGTGGTCCATGCTTGATGAGCATCCACAACTCATAGTCCTCGGCTTGGATGTAGTTTTCCATCCTATTCTTCCACCAACTATAGTGTTGGCCATTAAAGTATGGTGGACGAGTTATGGATTGACCTTCAAGCATGCCTTATGGAGTACTCATCTTCAAGGATCTCTCAAAGGTGTCAGCTTTTCAAAGGAGAACCTGCTCTGATACCGCTTGTTGAATTAGAGAGTACACAACCACAAAAGAGGGGTGAATTGTGGTGTCCGATTTTCACAAGTTGCTGACAAGCAGTCTTAGACCCTGTTCGCACAGGTTGTTTCTGAGATAAGCAGAAATGAAAATCCAACAAAATTGAATGCGGAAACAATGGACACAGGATTTTTTACGTGGAAAACACCTCTAGCCCAACTGAGGTTAAAAACCACGACCTACCTCGCGTAGGATTTAAACACTTCACTAAACGGGCTAATCACGTTACAATAGTAACACACCTTGTTACAACTTGTAACACACGTAACCTGTCTTCCCTAAGACAAGTTACCCCACGTCCAAAATCCCCTTGATTTGGACACACACTCTACTCACTCTTGTGAAAGAAGAATGTAAAAAAAAAACACCCTATTACAATGCTTCTCAACTAAGCTAATATAGGGTACAATGAAGTCCTAGTATGCCAACTTTGAAAGCTCAATTAATTCACTCATAAGGCTCGGTTTTCTTTTCAAACGTTTTAGCTCATGAACTCAGATTTTTTCTCTTTGAAAACCGATGTGTCCAAGATTGTAAGAAGCCGCCTTTTATAGTGCTTGGAACACAATTCATCAAATTTTTGGAAACTAAAAAATCTTAAGAATATAGAATCCTTTACCTACAAGGGATAGAAAAACTATTTCTGAAATTTTTGGAAACTAAAATCCTAGAGAAAATAGAATCCTTTAGCTACAAGGGGTAAGGTGACATGAGCTGAAAACACTTCCTGAACCGCGTGCATAAGGCGGTGTTCTTCAGCAGCTAGCCCATGTTTTTCTCAACTACCTTATCCACTTGCCAAAAATTGGATATTCTTTTTATTCAAAAAGATTTTGCAAATTCCTTAAGATTTTTGATAACCGTTTTTTAGGGTAGAGAATAAGATACTCCATAGAAAAATCTTTCTTGCAAATCTTTGAAGAAGCTGCTCAAAATCCAAAAGATAAAAATCGTGCAAAGCAGTTTTTCGCAGCTTATTCTGGAAACACCCTGATCGCCCTGTTTCCAGGGTTGTTCTGAAGGGTGATCCGAAATATTTTCCGAAAAGCAAAACCGTTTCCAGTGAGTGGTAAATTAAAACTTTCTAATTGGCATATTAACAAGAGTCTAAAAATATAAAACCAAATCAAATCAAGACATCTTGTTGTAACCACTAGTCATCTTGTAGAACGACTTTGCTGCAAACACTTCACAGAATATGCTTCAAACACCGCACGGAACCTGTTTGTCACAGCTGCACATATCTTATGTTTCAAACACTTCTCAGGATATGCTTCAAAACACCTCACAGAACCTGTTCCTCACAGGTGTTCTTACATTGCTGACTTGAGTACCTGTTCTTGATAAACCATTAGTCAAGCAGTTTTAATACATTGAGAACAGCAGTAAGGTCCTGTTTGGAAAGCCTGTTTGGAGCAACAGCAACAACACTTGGATTTGTTATCATCAAAACTTTATACATTCTAACACTCCAAGACCAAAGTCCCTAATAAATCAGCTTTAATACAATCGATTTAATTATACTATGTGCTAACTCGCACTTCACACTACAGAAGCATATCGAATATAGACCCAACTTGACCCTGAGGTCGATCCCAATATTTAGGCTATGTTGAATCCACTGTGAGCATCTACTAACTTCCAAAGGGGCTTGCTAAATTAAGAAATATGTGATACTTCATCACCTAAAATAGAAAACATAAAAACAATTTGAAAATGGGAGCTAAAACTTAGTACATGCATTTATGTATTATAAAATGAGCATAGAAATACTGTTGATGGCTACCTGCCTTTGCAATTTATTTAGTTCGCAATAACAATGAAAATGAAAGTAATATGAAACTGAATTGCTCACTATTATCTGGATGTGAACCCCTTGCAATGATATGATCTATATATAGGTGTACACCTGCCAATCCGATCAAGAATTAGCCTGAAACTATATGGGTATGGGCTGATGCCTTATAGATGATAACTGACGGGGTCACAAGTTAAATGGCAAATCACTACATAAACGGATTTATTGATAAACTCATTAAGAGTTATAACTTGATAAACATGTTTTGCTTCCTGAAGATACCAGTAATGGACGTACCTTGAGTCTTTAAAAATGTCAAATATGTTATAACTTGATAACACTTATGCATAACGGGAAACAACAACTAGGCATCGACTCTATTTCATAAATGTCATTGCAGATATGTGTAGTCAGCAAATGATCCTTACTCACATAATTGAGTAAGTAAAAGTATAGTATAATAGAAATTGAGTAATTAAATGGTATACATAACCTGGGTATTTCAATATTACTTCAAAACTGAATTAATAAAAGTGATTAAATTTGATGTAAAGTAAATGAAAGTAAAATAGACCACAGTGAGATAAATGAGATTACAAAGGAAAAGGCCTTGATAGTGACAAATGAGGGAGTTGTTGTAGCCTTTTCTGAGATAGGTTGCTGCTACAGGTTTAAAGCTCGCTGATGTATAGCTTAGTTCAAGATAACAGCGAGTACACTAGATTGGCTTGATAAATACTTTTGATACATTCTGAATTGAGTAAGTAATAAAGGTTTGAAACTAAGAGAGATATATCTTGGTTCAAAATAGCATAAACTGTAATAACTTAGTATGATAAATATGGTTTCTGAGTCACAACTCTCCCCACTTCTCATATTTCATTCATAAATCTATTAGATATAGAATTCCACCCCAAATGAGTCATTGAACTCAATAGAAGCTATTAAGCTCACTAAAGTTAGTATTTTCTTTGTAAAATCCATAATTGATTCAAAACTTATAAACAAGCTCCCAAATTGTATGCTTGTCTTCTTTTTCTCATTAATCAAGCTAAAAGCTCCATGAAAGTTCATGAATATTAATTTCCCCCTTAAATAACCTTACTTGGCCCAAAATACATAAAATGAGTGCATGATCAATCTCACTCAATCTTTATTATTGCTCTTTACACAATCACTCAAAATACTTCCAAAAATCACCAAACTAAAAATACTCAACCACAATTCATGAAATTTTAAATAAAATTCGAAAATAATATGGATAATCTATAGTAAAATTTTTAGAGTTTTCCTTCAAGTAACGCTGTACATAAATTGTAATAACAGTCCAATTTGCACCAAAGTAGGTTAGTTCACTTCAAAAATTCATAATTTTCACCTTTAACCTCAAATGGAGATGTAAATCCCAATATGAAAAGATTAAGAAGTACTAAAAATCTTTCATTTGGAATGCCAAGTACGATTCCCACCATATGATTTGCAAAATGGGGCTAGAACATAAGTATGGCAGTTTTAGTCTAACCTACACAGTCCTCAAAAAACGATCATAACATTGTCCACAGAATTGAATTAAGGCGATTCAAAAGGCATTTGAAAGATAATATACTGAAATATCCACCCACAAAAAATCATAATTTTTCAGTGGGCCGATCATTACCATTTTAATGTCAAAGATTGCCCTGCTTTCTGAAATTTTTCAGCCTTCACTGTCAAGGCTTTCTTCTTTCTTTTCACCCAATTTTTCATCTAAAATCAATCCCTAAAATCATGTAACAAAGCTTTGGTCCTCTCATCATCATGCAAAACCATCATAATCAATTTCACTTCATAATCCTATAAATTAAAGATTTATTTCTCTATCAAATATATACAAATGACATGCTTAATGCCAAATTATTCCAAACCATGCATTACTTGCTAAAACATTAGTTTATGGCCAATTTGAACTCATCCAACTCATATCAAATCACCAAAAACATCATCATAAACACCAATAGGTTAGAAGATGACCAAATCAAAGGTAAAACAATCAAAATCCAACACTTTAACATTAAGCCTGCATGATTAAGGATTAACCCTAACCCTAGCATGATCCAACCTCAACTGCACCATGATCAACACCAAAATAACTCCTATTTCTTATCAAAACATCATGATCAAAGATCACAAACATCAAAACAAGAATCAAAACTAAGTAAAAAGCAAAACCAATAAGATCAAGTTCAAGATTACTCATTTTGCTTGAAGATAAGTAGGTAAAAATGATGCTTGATGCTTGAGGGGGGTGTGGGGATGGCTGGTGGTTGTCTTGGTGGCCTAAGGGTGGCTGATTGGTGGCTGGAAGGTGGCTGAAAATGGCTAGAATTAGGCTACTGGGTGGCTGGCCGTGTAGTAGGGAAGAAGAGAGAGAAGTGTGCGTGATCACTTGGCTATAAATAAAATGACAAAATACTTGGCTGAGTTTTTATCTAGAAAAGTGACTTTTTAGCTAATCATGGTTAAGCTTAATCATGGTAATTAGTTAGGTTAAGAAGCAAACATGTTGGGCTTTAAATTGGTCCGAAGAAAGTTGGGTTCGAGAATAAAATGCTTCATAACGATAATATTTTTGCATACTCAAATTAAAATTTTTGTAATGTTAAGGAAAACAAAATAAATTACTTAGATTAAACTTGTTAGGGCCTGCTATCAATTCTTTCAAATAAAGTTTTTTCCATCAGGATGATTAAATGCGATGAATATATTTAAGAAAATCTTTAACATGAGATAATTAAATAAATAAACATAATTTTAAAATTGGGCCAAATTTTGGGCCCAACAAATTGGGTTAAAATAAATAAATTCGGGCCTAAGTTTTTACATAGTTAAAACTTAAAATTTTGTGATGTTATGGAAAATAATTTAATGCTTAATCATAATTATCGAGACTTACTATCGATTCATCTGAAATTTAATCAATCAACGAAATTTGAATTAACAATCAATGAAATTAGAATTGCAAAACGGGACCCAAATGACATATCCCCCAATCGGGATGCTTAAATATGATAAATGAAAGTGAAAAATTTAGATGATATAAGGTAATTCGATAAATATATAAATTGAGTGTAATTGAATTAATAAACATGATTTCATTAAACAAATAACCATGAGTGATTAAATGAATAAACATGATTAATTAAATGAATAAACATAATTAATTAAATAAATAAATATGATTTAAATAAATAAATATGGGTTAGGGTTGAGTTATTACAACAGTTAATGGTCTGTTGATGTTAGGTATGTTTGGGTAAATTATGCAAGGCTCGATAAGGTATAGGTGATTTATACTATAGACATAGTAGAGTTGTTTCATGAAGTTTAGGCCAACAAGTATTATGGGCTAAGAAGCAGAATGCTAATAAAGATGGCTATGTTAGGCTAGGTCAAGGGGTGCTAGTTACCTAAGATATTCTTAATAGAGGACTAATCTTCAATTTTGTGATAAAAGGCTCATGTTTTGGTGAAGAGGCCCCCAATGAAAATCCTAAATGTATATGCATATGGTAGCTAAGGATGCAATTGTTGGCCTTTTAGGCAGTATCCTCTAGTTTGGTATAAAGCATGTAGTATTCCCCATGTTGAAGAATGTAAACTAAGAAGAAAACCCAAGTTGCATAGGGAAATATAGGGGAGCCCCTATCCTTCTTGGAGTGTGAGCCCCCACTTGAAGAGACTAAAGATAAAGGATGGGTTTCTTACTCCTAAACTTTCAGCCAAGACAGTGGCAAAGAGCCTTGGGTTCTGAATTGGTAATGAGACTAGAGGGTATGATCATTTGAAAGAACAGACTTAGAAATAATACAATAGGTAGATTATTAGTCCAAGTCCGAGGATAGGTAAGGAACATTTCTTTGTCATTAAAAACCTTGAATATTTTCACATTTTCTTTAGGTAAGGAGAAGATAAAAGGATCATAATAGATATTAATTAAGTCTTCATGTTCAAGCCCTAAGTATACATATAGAATGTACAATCTGGCCAGTTATAGTTCAAGAACAAGAAGATGGAACTTGAAAGGAGGATGGCTTTAGGGGGTTTTTATGGTAGGCTTGAAGGTTAAGTGGCCAAAGGAAGGGAATTAGTATGAAGACTCAAATAATTCTTATCAAATTCCCCAAGTGTGCTTGGATGAGATTGATGAACTAACAGTTATTCTTTTCTTACTCATTGTCTTGTACTTCTCTTTTTTAGTTTTTTTTCCCCTTTTTTGACCTTGTCTCCTTTTTCTTTTTGACATGACAGATGTAACATAGCCTGACATGTTTGGTATTAATGATACACTATCACCCATGACACCCTTCCGTTTCCAAGTGAGGTTAGATGTGGTGGTGAAAGAAATAGGCTTACTGGAGGATCAAAGGGGTTCAAAGTGGTAACTTTTAGGTTCAAAGCAAATTGATGTGGTTACATAAAGAAATCTCCTATCCTGAGCATGTCTGTTAAAGTTGCGTGACTTATACTTTAGGTCTTTGATTTTTCACCTTATTATATGGAAATCCTTGCCCCTTTTAGTATGTATTTTTAATTTCTTTCCCTCTCTTTTTGCATGTAACTCATCTTTTTAGGCTTTTATGCTATCCTGGCTTTCTTTCTTTTTTTCCCTTTTCTTCTACTCTTTTTTTTAATTGAATTTGTCATTGGACAAGAACATTCTAGTGAAAAAAAGAAAAATAGAATACTTCAGTGGTTATGAATGAAAGGCTGGAGGTTTCAAGATTGGGACTCGAAAATGGAAAGGTGAGTGCCTAACTTAAGGGACTCTCTATTATAGACATGAATACAAGTTCAAAGTTAGTTAAAAGTGATGTCATATATCTAATCTCTTATATGTAGTGCTTTTAACGCAGTAAGCCTTGAGTGATAGTTTCGAACCCCTAGTGCAGAGGTATATGAAAACATGGGGGCATGATAGGTTTCATCTCATATAAGGCTATCTTAATTAGGATCACCCTTTTCAAATGGCAATATAAGTATGTGCTTCTTCCCAAAACCTTAGGACTAGTGTTCCATAAATGAGCTTAAGTCAAGCCCATTTAGCATGTCTTAAATGACCTTATTAGGGAATAAGGCAAGTCCAATTTTATGTTGCTCCTCAAGTCTAGTAATGAGTTTAATAAGCATTTAGGGTCTATGATTCATGTGCCAAATTGGAGGAGTTCTTAATAGTTCATAGCTTGATAGATATGTTATAAAAAGGTCTTCTGTGATTCTAAAACACCTAGTAGCATATTTTTAGGGCTTTATAGTAGGCACGATTTTTCATGTCATGGGGTAAAACAGCAATGGGTAGAATACAAGGCAATAAAAGGGAAATGTTGTTGACCTTGGATTTGGGTCAATGGAAATGTTAATGACTCAAGTTAGGTTAGAAACAAACAATAGATTTGCCAGAAGATTTCGGCTATGCCAAGTGAAATCCATAATAATATAGGGATAAGTAGTGTGAAGTACTAGATAAAGATTTCTGAACAAGGAAACTTAGACGATTGACTCTAAGGCCTAAGTTGGCTATAATGTTGTGTTGGGATGGAACACGAGTCTATACTAGATTCTTGATACAACTTAGGTTTTATTTGCCTAGAATGGGTTATATACATGTATAGATCCTACATCTAGGGGATGGTTGCATGATGGATAGGCCATGGATATATGCATGAATTATGTATCTGGGCCTTAATTTAATGATTGGATGCAATCCATTAGGCTAGTAATTTTGAAAGTCTAATGGGCCTCACTATGGATTCATGTGCAGTTTCTCATGGTGTATGAGACCAACAAATGATGCAAATACCTTAGAGGTGCTGAAGTACCCCACTTTGATTGCTAATCCATCCAATCTTCGGAGCTAAAAACCTTAAGGCTTCATAACTAAGTCAGACCTAATATTGATGCGGAGTGACTTGTGTAAAACTAAGCAACTACCTATTGGACATTGTAAGAAATGATAACAATGCGACCTAGAACCGGGTTCTAAGGCTTAGAACCTGTTCAGGCTTTAGATTGGGCCATACACTAAATTGAGGCAATGTAGAAGCTAACGCTCCTAGGATAGGCCAAACACAATAAGAGAATAAATCCAATTTCTAGAGTAGGCCTAGAGTTCGAGGAGCACATAGCTCATTCAAGTTTTGGATAGGAACAGATGTTACTCCTAATCTAGGCTTCTAGATATTACTGAATGATGACAATAGGAACTCTAAATGACGTAAAGCATCACTACATAGGTCTTAAGTAGTGGTTGGTTTAAATTAGTTTAATTGGTTTTTCAAGCAAACACAAGGCCAAGCAGCCAATTGAAATTTCCATAGACTAAGTTTTAACATTACAATTAAGTATGAAAGGCCAAAATAGTCCTCTCGTGATCCAAACACTTCGTCATCCATGGGTTATAAGGTGTAACTAGAATATTTGGTGGCATTTAACTTCACTAGGTGAACTTGAGAATGCATGTCACAAGCAAGAAGAATAATTGCAAGCACAGTGGAAAGTTGAATAGACCCACTTAAAAACAAACATTTTACCTGAAGGAGAAAATAGGATTCTCGCTAAAGGCACTGTTAGTCCCCGTAAGACAGCACCTATATGTTATATGCTAAACACAAGTGCAGTAAAGTAATTTTTTTTATTTGCTTTTTGAATTTCGTCCTTATAATAAGCCCCTAATGAAGTCAGCACATTAAGGACCACGGCCTAAATGAAGAGTGGCTAGTTTGTTGGGTTGCTTGTTAAGTCTAGTGAGTGCCAGCAATTTTTATTTAGGAAAAACGAACATAAACCAAATTTTAGATTTTATAAAAACACCACATTGCTAACTAAGCCTAAATCAAAGGATACTCGTAGGGGTAAAAACGCCGACTAGAAAATATTTTCAAACGATCCCTACATAGTCCCTACAGTGGGGATCATCTGACTTTTCTTGATCTAAATCAAAGAAATCAATTGTTGCAGGCAAAGGTACGGCATTATGATTGAATGCATTTTATTGTTGGCCTATTATAGCTAACGGCTTCTACCAATCAAATTGAAAATTATAAAGTTACACTATAAAAAATAAGCAGGCAACAAATTAGTATTACAATGAATAGGATGACAATGTTAGAATCAAAGAAAGTAATAGAACAAATACTATAGCGGGAGAGATGCTAAAATAATCAACCGAATTATCCCTTTTATTCATCTAAACATGCTCTCTCTCTCTCTCTCTCTCTCTCTCTCTCTCTCTCTCTCTCTCTCTAAACTATCATCTTTTCTCACTACACAATCTGTATCCATTTAAAAGAAAACCCTAGCTCCATAGTGAAATCAGTTGATTAAATACAAAATCCTACTCCAATTTGTTGAACTATACAAAAATTGGTCCTTGAGCCATCACTATGAAACGAAGAACCCTAGGTGTTGAAGAAAATGAAAGATTCTGGTCCCCACCTCAAAACTTGACATAGGAAAAGGAAAATCACCTGAGAAGAAGATAATGTTTTGACTTAGTTGTAAAGTTTATGAATTTGAATCTTTTCTCATAATTGTGCGACACTGTGTGCTCCATCACTACCACATCATGCCCCCTCTTCATCATCACCATCATTTAATCATCCGTATTTCATACGACTCAAATTGATTAAGGAACTAACCTTTGGGCGTTTATAAAACGAAGGGCAGTAACAATTGAAGGCTTGAGTGTGTTCTAAGGTTTCAATTTCTGTCATAGTTTAGAATATATTTTAGGGTTTGAATTCCAGTTTTGAATTTCTTTTAGCCTATTTTTAGTTTTCAAATCTAATTTTTCACCTTTTAAATTTCATGTATTGGATTGAAGCTTTCTGGAATTTGTGACTCCGGTTTTAATTTTATGGAATTAGTTTTGAATTTTAGCTTGATTAAATGCCAATAGCTGTTCCATGTTTTTCATACTCTATTCTTTACTACTCTATTTGATTAAATATTGTTTTGGTTTGTGCTTTATTGGCATGGTGAATTACTCCATTGATGGAATCTGGATAGATGTTGGGCTAAGCATTTTTTGCCAAAATGCCTAATGTCTTGTTTGGTTCTTTGATTCCATCCCCAACTCTTATTTTGCACATTTTGAACCTGAGTTGTGATTTTGCTATTTTAGAGCTAAGGAGGTCATTAATGGAAGCTTGGTTGTTGGATTGAACTCATTTAGCAGGATGCTCTACCTTTCCTTTCTTAGATTTCAGTTTTAGTTTTATTGTTGGTGTTAGGCATTTGCATGGTGGGATAACTATCTCTTGCTTCTCTATTCTTGTTATGTTCTGGATATGGAGGTACCTCCATTGGTAGAGATGGGAGCTAGGTTAAGCTTGCTTAGAGGATACCCATAGCCCCTGTTTTCACCCTCTGTTAGCTGGTTATGTTCTATTTCTCTTGCAACTTTTCTCGTTTATTTCTTCATTGCTTGTTTCATTCTCATTTTGAGGGTCCCATAAGCTTTGATGATAGCATATGATTAGTTCCTATTCAGACAAATTTCAGCTTTTGGTTATTTTATCTAAGATAAATATGTCAATAGAATAAAACTTTTATGCTTAACAATTTCCCTTTCGTATTAGATGTTTAGGATGACTAATAGTTATTCACTTTTGACTCTTTGATTATCTTATTTTGTTGGTTATATATCATTTTAGATTTTCATTTTGGTTAGCTTAAGTTGGTAGAATTTAGAAAATGTGATTAATAACTTGCTAGTTATTATGTTTAATTCCCTTGCTTACCTAATTTCATTAATAATCATGTTAGTGTAGACTTTATCGATGGCCCAATTTCATCCTCGGCCCCCTAAGGAGACGATCCTCAAGTGTTACAATGATAAGTTGTATACTTCCGGCTAATATTTGTTGACATTGAAAATCACGTACTTTTATTATGCCACCTCCAACACATGCTATGCGAGACTTGAAACATGATAGGGACAACAATTGAGCAGCTTGTCTAATGTGAAAAGTGGGGGTACAACCTATTGCATGAGACTTCCCTTACTCTGCAATTTCCTAGATTTGATGTTGACTTATGTGATGATAATGTGTTCTTTTTTTCTTTAGAGTATGGACTGGATGAAGTATCTGACCCTCTTTTTCTATCAATATCTTTGGTTGCTCCAACCTCACCGAGAATCCCTCAGGATAATGCTGATATTATCCTAACCATACATGATATGCCCTTTCTCTAGCTGGGCTCGAAGTCGGTGAGACTTTTCAGGTTGATACACAATCAAAAGTTGATGTTGACTTAACTGATGACTCAAGAGATACTTATATTAAGGTCCCTACTAGTCTTAGATATGATCATAATGTTTTTTCTGATCTCATTGATTACTTTCGTGCTTTCCTTTCTTGTTCATAACCTTCTCCTTCCCTTGAATTATGCATTGAAAAGCTCATTAATAATCGTGTAATGTGTGAAAATCATTTGGATATGCGTTCGGAAGAAGAAGCTTAAAATTCTTGCCGAGAACATTGATGATGTTGATGAGTCCATATGAGGCTTTAGAGGATACTATCCCTTTTTGGACCCATATTGGGCATCCCTCTCTGAACGTGTATTTTGCATCTTGGAAGACTTGTATATGAAGATCGTGTGGGCTACATTCTTTGATTCTTTCTATGATTGTTATAAGACCTTTCATGGGCTTAAGAGGGCATTCATTGTATTTGGTATGATTTTGCTATTTGCCTCTTACCTTCTATTCTTTAAGCTCTTTCCTCAGCCATAAAACTAGCTTCTGTAGGCCTTGACTACGTCCAAATAGGTGTCCTAGGTCTTGATCTTGACATAGAGTCATTAATGCTCCATGTGTCTTTCTTGAAGAGGCCTTAGCTTAGGTGCACCGAGCACCTAACCTGATGAGGTTGTTCTTTTTTGTTTGCCCTGCCTTTCTCCTTGTTTATTTGACTTGAACAATGCTTGGCTAAGCACCTCACACATATGTGTAGGATCATTAGGTTGTATTTAGCATTTTCATTTGACATCTTACTTGTATGTATGGCATGTTTGCACATTAGATTTGCATATAGGATTGCATGTAGAAAATTATATATATTGATCAAGATAACCACCCCGCAAGGATTCTTGTGCTATGTGTGACAACTTTTATAAGTTTGATTGGTTTTTGATGTGTAGCTCATTTTGGTGTGACCAATATTTGTGAAGATGTCATGAAATATCTCTCTTGTTTTGACCTGTTGTTTTGATTGACAATTATATTGCCCGTTGGAGTCCTTAGCGCTAATGTTGGTACATGTGATTCATTTGATAAGCTAGATAAGAGTGTAGTAGACATCCTGAGACCTTGAGCTCTCAATGAACTAATCACAACATTTAGTGTTGTGTTCTTTCATCTATGACTCTTCCATTTTCCAACTCTATAACTTCCCTCGACCCCCGTGTAAAATTGTTTTCAGCACGCACATGTTTGATGGTCATATTTTGCATTTCTTTGAGTTTTCAAGTAAAATTATCAAGAAAGCCTACCCTATGATGAATGTTTAAACCACTTGCTAGTCCCATTGATCTCATATTTATATTTGTTGTGATCTATTTATATTAGTTGTTGGCCAAACACATATTTTCTTGTTAAGCCAAGACTATAGAGTATTACTTCATTGTTGCGGGGAGTCTTTTGGGGTTATCTAAGTTGGGTGTTTTCATTCAATGGTTGGAAGAGGGGATGACAGTATTGTGCATTTGGAGTGCTCCCTCTTGTTAACATAGGTTATGTCTATATATTTGGAATACGCTGATAATTTTATGTACTATGCCTTTCAGTGGCTTAATTTTCTATTCTATTTTGTCAAAGAAAGAAAAAGCCATTGACTAAAGAAAAGAAAAAAAAAGAAAAAAGTCCAAAAGAAAAAATAGAAAATTAAAAAAAAAAAAGAGTAACTGATCGGCAATAGTATCTTATAGTAATTGTTCAGTCTCAATTTTGGTAACTAGATTGTAGCTTTAAAATAGCTTCTAAGTTAGAGTTTTAATTGGAATTATTTTCATTTACTCCATTTGAGGTTCTGATAAATATTATTTGTACCCTTGAACTTTTCCAATTATTAATTACCCCCTTTCACCTTTGCAAAATAATATTACAAACCCCCCAAATTACAAAAATGCTCTTAACTCTCTTGAACTTAGTTTGATTAGTAAATGACAAGGCGAAAACATAGTTTAAGGAGATTGCTTGGCACCTTTAACAATAAAGCTGCTGGACTTCTTGCTTGAAAATAGCCAAATATTGGGCAATTGAAGAGAAGAAGATGACAAGGGAACTTATCCTAGATGATGAAGAAATATTCAAATCGCACCACAGGAGTGCTGGGAGGCTTGCTGGACCTTGATGACCTTAGTAGTGGTTTTGATGTCACTACTGCGACCACTACTGATCACATTGATTATATCAAAGGTTAAGAGAATTAGTTCAAACTTCAATTAAACTTCAAACAAATAAAGTTGAGATGGTAAGGGCAAAAAATGTATAAACACGAAGGGCATTTTTATAATTTAAGGGGTTTGTAATACTGTTATGCAAAGGTGAAGGGAGGCAAATGATAATTCAAAAATATAATGAGTACAAATAATATTTACCAAAACCTTGACGAGGGTAAATGAAAATAATTCATTTTAATTGTGCTTTGTTCTATTGTAGGGAATGCACTAAGGAATCAATTCTTGGAGCTTTAGGAGATCAAAGGAACTAAGTGAAAGCAAGAAGAGAGCAACAGACCACATACAACAACTAGAGACTTCACACAACCTGGCTGTGCATTGTGGAACAACTGTGCTAAGATGGAAAATCAACAAAAAAGGGAAGGCCAACCAGAAACTTCCCACAGATTGTGCATGCTATATGCCATGCTCAGGCCAAGTGCGAAGTCTTGGCAGTGCGAAGCAAAGAAAAACATTGATAAATATTGGTCCTAAGTAAGCTTAGTAATCCTAGAGGGATTTGAATAGGGTGATCACAAATATTTATAAATATAAAGCTAACCACATAATGTAACAGATAATAGCAAACTTAAGGACGCTGAATAATAAAGTCAAGGACAAGCAATAAGAGAGCAAAATGTAAAGTAAAGCACATGGAGTTTTCTAACTAGGTTCACCCCTCCAACTAGGTTGCGTCCCCACATAAGGACCTTTCTTTAGGATTCAACCACTTTGATTAACCTACCTTGAGATTTACATAATTTAAAAGCATCCATCTAAGGATCTTGATCACAACACACCCTTCAAGACCTCTCTTGAAGTGATTTCTCCTAAGTCCTCACTTAAGATGGAGGAAACTCCTAGTTAGACCTTTTAATTATAAGCCAGATTTTGACATCCCTCTTTCCTCACAAGGAATCTCCAATGTGTGTACAAAGATTAGAGTTATTTAAACTGGAGCACTGAAGAGAACCTTGACACTTAAGATATGAGTTAAGCCCTTTGTGTGCTGTATACTCTCTATCTTTAGCAAGGTCTCTTAAGTTGTGAGAATGAGGCCATCGGAGAACCCTAAAGATGTAGCTGTTGGATGCTTTAGAATATTCCATTGGATGCTTTTGTCTCACAAATACCAGCTATCTCAAAGCTCATGACATCCGTTCACTTTTTTAATATATAGTTAGTTAGTTCTTGGCATCTTGTATCTTGGAGAGTTAGATCATCAAGCTTATTTAATGTCTTAGCTATTCATTCCTCATTTTCTAATGCAGAATCCACTCTTTTAAGCTTTGGTGTTGATGTTGTCTAATTCTAGGATAGTTGACTACAGTTGTCCCTTCCAAGCAAAGTGATTTTGGCCTTTGTATGATCTAGGATATATTTGAATATGCTTTCTAAGCATCCCAAATGTTAGCAACTGATATAACATCAAAACCATAAAGTAGAATCACTATGCTCATGTGTTTGGTATATGACTTAGGTTCGCTTATTATTTAATCCAATTATATGAACTACCATTAGGCTTGCTAAGGCTCTCTAATGAGGCAAAATGCAATTATAAAGGACTTTCAAAAAGGTTGCAATTGATGAAGCCAATCATTAATTGGGAGAAGGGAATCATTTAAGGAAAGATAGTGCTATTAGCTAAAAGGCTAGAGAGTCGAAAGACTTCTATAGCAACAAATTTCGAAAACACTAACTTCACACCACAGTTTGGAAATAAGCACATAACCCACAAAGATCCACTAGGGAAAGAGTTGATATAAACTTTTTAAATCATCACCATGTCAATCACTTTGTTCACAACTTTTTTTTCTTTCTTTTCTTCTCCTTCTTCTTTGGTTTTTTGCCTTTTTTAAGACAATGAAATAAAAGACATGTGAATGACATAGAAAACATATGATCTTAACTCATAATCCCTTCAATCCCAACCACCAATAAAAAGACTTTCGAAATATGTCCAACTCAACTTAAAAGTGTTCCTTAACTAGAGTCTGGCTTTGACATAGGAAATATATAAGCCAAGAGTGTAGTGGATATGGCTACAATAACAAAATGGGCAAAGGCATAATGGATAAAGAAGAGGTAAACATACATCATTGGGTGGCTTTTTTACTCATGTGGATTTATAAATCAAAGAATGCCTTGATAACTTTAACAAATGCACATGCTGAATGTAGTTTTAAAGGGAACCAAATTAAGTTCGACTCACACATGAAAGGAATATTGAGACTAAATTGATGAAGTTGTCTTTAGGCCTAAAGTCTCACAGAACAATCTACTATAGTCAATACAACTAACTCCAGAATAGTTCTTAGTCACCAAGGTACACCAAATCAAACCATGTGATTCGCAAAAGCAATCGACATGTAAAATGAGGCAATGCAATCACAACTAGTAATGTTAATTTTAAACACATATTTTAAAAATTTGAGCAAAAAAATCCCTTTGATGAAAACACTTGCAAACTAGTAAACCATCACACCTTGAATCGTCATCACAAGGGAGTTTTCAAAAACTCTTTTTTCAATCTTTTTAATTTTTCATTTTTTTTCATTTTTTTTAAAATAATAAAATGCACTTAAAAAAGAAGAAATACACAAGAAGGATAATGAAGATAAGGGTAAGAGTGACTCTTTGGATAGCTTATGAATGCCATACTTGGTCACTTCTTTTGTAATCAAAAACCAAATAAATTTTGTACAATACAACATCTAACCAACATGTTCTAACTTATGTGTTCTAAACCACATCTAACCAATAATAAATACAAAGACAACCTAATAACACTACATGAAGTTCTACCTATACGATGCAAATGCCTGAGATATAATCTCAACTGGATCCCCTAATCTATAATTCCATTGAAGATGGTGCCCATACATGAGATTTTTATTGTCCGTAATGAAAAGAACATGTAATAGAAATGTGGGATGAGGGAGGAAAGAAACTTACAACCTAATTGGTAGAACTGTGAATAGGAGGGTGGAGAAGTAACACTCTCTTTTATCTTTTTACTCTTTTTTTAAGATGGAAAATGCTTGGGTTGCTTGTTAAGAAATGCTTCTTTAAGGTTCCTACCTTGACTCCTACATTAGATTTCCTCGACTGAAGGATTAAGGTGAATTGGGTGGGCCTTCAAGCATTAACGTAGTGGAGCATGTTAGAGTCTAGGTAATTCCAAAACTGATATACTTATATAGAATTCCAAAGTGACTGAAGTGGAGTTTGGAATTGACAAACTTTGCCAACAGTTTGAGTTAACTTTGCTATATAAAAGAGTTCAAGATAACAAAGATATAACTTCGGTAAAGGCAAAGCTACCATCAAGCCTAAGGACACACCAATAAATTGGTTATAGGCTAAGCTACCCTCAACCTATCTAAAGGACCCATTCAAGTAGGCACGAAAGAAACTTAGATAAGGCAATAGAGATTTTTTAGTCAAGCCAGCTGCTTTTTCATTGATTCACTTCAGCTCTAAATTCTATCAAAAGGGTTACAATGCTTTGTAATTTATAGGAAAAGAGGTTTAACTCCTAGTCAAACAAAAAGGCTAACCATTAGACTAATACACTTAACCTTTAAACATTAAAGCTAAAACATGTAAGAAATTAAAGAAGAAATACAAAAGACTAGGTTTCATTTAGTGCTAGCTCAACCCCTTTGATGATTTATCTTCTGCCATTGAATGTGTGCTCATGCTTGGGCTTCCTAAGTGAGATCAACTTACATTAGATTGCATCTCTTTAGTTGAACCTTGAAAGTGTTGTCAAATTTGGTAGCGTTAATAGAGGAAAATAAGTACTAATTTGCACCCCTTGGGATACTCCCTCGAGCTTTTTCAAAGTCACCACCAAAGACTTTGGCAAACTGCTGACTTTGATTTATGATTGATGCAGGCAGGCTAATGACTTTGGTTTCGAACTAACTTTGGTGGGCTCTTCATACAGACTCTGCATTGTTCTCAAAGTCATTAGGATGGATTTTAAGCCAATAATCACCGAACTTCCACCCCAAAAAATAACTTTTTAAGCTAATATAGAAAGTGCAGTTTGTCCTTGCATTGACCAAGGGCATGGATGACTTAGACCCTTAGAGTCACATGCTCCAAACTCTTCTCTTAAAAAGGATTTGTCCTCAATTTGTGAAGGTTGAAACAAAAGTCTCACAATCATTTGTCCACCTATAAATGTCTTTACACCCATCAGAAATGAATAGGAGGGTTTGGTGTGACATATTGATTGTTCAATTTCTAACCGAACGAATTTGACATCCCTCATGCTTGATTTTAGCCCAAAAATAACTCTTAATGTACTGATTTATTAACATTTTGTGTTTGGTAGATTTAAAAATATTGAAGTCCTAAGCTGCAGTAATTTGCACCCCTATTTCAAAGTCTAGAAGCTATAGATGTGCTAAAAATGGAGCAACAGGCATGCCAACCTTTTCCAACCATCGTAGACTAGAAAACATCGCTGGAGAAGGATATAGAAAAGTGGCATAGGCTATCCATGCCATTTGGTATGCTTGTGTCGTCTCCCCTTTTCAGAAAACTTGAAGAAAATGCTCAAGAAACTGAAGGCAAAGGAGTGGCATGGCTACTTTGCTACATTATGATTACTTAAAGAGCACTTATACTAACGAAGAGGAGGATAAGATATTTTTTAGGGTTTTATCTTAATTTTAGTAGTTTTTCCTCCCTAGTGGTTCATTGTAGAGTCAAAATTCTCCATTGATAGAAATAAATCAATTGCTTCAATTCTTGTATTGATTTAATGTCTATCCCCAGTTTAGTTTTAATTTCACTTTTTCTCTCTTACACTCTCACAATCCTAGGTTTTTAAACCCCAAATCTCATCCCCAAACCAATGGTTTTTGATGAATAATTAGTTATTGAGAGATTATTGGTACAATCCAAATGGATTTGAATCATTAATCTACTTCACAAAACTTTGATCATCTCTTTGTTATTCATCTCTTCTTTAAAGCTCTTCTTCATTGATTCAACTATGGTTATGAAGTGTAAAGCTACAAGGTTCATAAATGGAATCTAGATATTCAACAGTGTTTGATGGGGGAATGATTGATTATAAAGTAAGCATATAAAACCAACATGAATTCCATCTATGGGCAATTTCTCTCTCTTCAGTTTTATTGCTCATTATTAGATTTGATAATCATTAATCTTCGATTAGATTTTTATTTTGTGATGATCTACTGAAGATTATTAGGAAATGTTAGTGGTCATGTCGTATTGTGGGCCAAGTCGAGCCCTATGATAACGCTTTTCTTTGTGTTCTGTGTGTTAATTGCTTATTTGAGACTAGTCGATTGGTTTAGATTAATTTCATTAAATACAACTTTAGAATCACTAGTAGTTTAGTTGATTTAGATTTACATTTTTGAGTAATTTCGAGTAGTTAATCATCATAGTACCCTTCATAATTAAGTCTCTCAAAGGACAGTATTCTCCTTTTCTTATCACCGAAAACCTTCTTCAACAAATTGGCGTCGTTACTAGGGATGATGGTATTTTGGATTTACATTGGTTTGAGGCCTAATTGTTGTACATAGTTTCATTTCATTTGTCATTAAGAAAAAAGTTCCCAAAAAATATTGAGAAGACAAAAATTTTAAAAGATAGTGAATAAATGTTTGGGCAAAGTCACCTAGTTATCAGAAGCTCGTTCGTATTGGAACCTCACAACTCCACATTGAGGTAAAGCAACCTTTAGTACTCAATTTGGCACGATGGTGATGGGAGAAGGTCAAGCTGTCCCTCCACAAAAGAGCCTAAATCAAATCTTCTAGCCCTCAAGATCCACTAATCCATCTTGTTTTACAGCACTGAAATTTGGTGAGGATGTGCAACTTGCACTTAGTCCCTATCATATCACCATACTTCCTAAACTCTCTAGAGATGGTGATGATGACCTATTTTTAAGTGAATTTTAGGAAGTTTGTTCAATAGTACAACTCCTAAAAGTGCCACAAGCCAATGTCCGATTGCATTTCACTCCTTTTGCATTGAAAGATTCGATAAAAAAATGGATGCATAGTCTCCCGGCAAACTCTATCTCCACATGGGATGGGTTTGTAAGAGTTTTCTTGAGAAAGTATTTTCCACATGGTAAAATATGAAATTACAATATAAAATCAATCACTTTATGCGATTAGAAAAAGAGTGCTTTCAGAGATGTTTTAAAGGGTTCAAGGTATTACTTGCCTAATGCCTCCATCATGGTCCAAAACATTAGTTTTATGCCAAATAATTTATGAAGGACTTAACCCAGCCACAAGGACCATGGTTGAATCCATGTGTTAAGGTGAGTTTTTGAACAAAAGTGAGACCGAAACATGCGAGTTTTTAAAGGAGCTAGAGGAAAAAACTTTACAGTGGGAGACTACAAGGGACGGGAGGTTAGATGCCCAAATTAATAGCTAAAAAAGGCAGGGATTCATGTAGTAACAAACACTACGTACATTGGCACTCATTTAGTCACTCTAGAGAACATGTTAAAGGGTACCGTTTTGTCCCAAGGACCAAATAATTTCCCCCTCCCCAATTGGTCGGTTGCTCCTAATCCCAAGACCTTGGTCATTTCCTAAGTGTACGCCTATTGTATGCTCAATAGTTAGCTACAAGCTAAGAGCAACGCAAAGTAACTGTAGCCTTTAAAGGCCGAAGTTTAATTCTTATTCTCCTACATACAACCTGGGGTGGTCTAAGTACCCTAATTTTTCAGAGATCGGTCAAAATACTTTAATGTCTAATGCTCAAGGCAGTGGGCTCCAAGGAAATACCTCATCTTTCTTCTTATAAAATGTCACAATTTGAAGAGTATACAACGCTCTTAGAGGGCCTCGTCCTTAACCAGTTATTGCTCAATCTTATCCTTATCCTAGTTGTAATGCAATTGGCAAAGTGGCGAAGAGAGTGAATGACATGGAGAAAATGATGAGAGAGCTAAAAGAGTCTAATGAGAGGATAATGAAAACCATGAGTGAACAATTTGCTCGACTTGCCATGTCAAATAGGAAAAGAGGGACCTTTTTTAGTCAACCCGAAGTGAACCTAAGAGGGCGACCTTCTCCTTCTCCTTTTGACTTTCATGAGGAGAGGAACGTGAATATGGTGATCTTTTTGCAGTTCGATAAAAAAGTGGACACCTATGTAGGTGAAAATGATGTGAATGTGTCCCCTTCCCTACCTTTTCTCTTTCCCCTTCTCAAGAATGTGCCTCTCATGATGTGAACATTTTCCCATCTATTTCCACTTCTCCTAAGGGTGTGAAAGACTATTGAGCCTTTAGATACCATTGATTCTACACATTTCTAAGGCCTCCCCTACTTCTTCTCCTATGGTTTCTAAGCCTATTCCTCATTTTCCTTCGATAAAGGGAAAGAAGGTTCGACCTCATGTTGATGAGATAAAGGAGACTTTTTCCTAAGTCAAGATCAACACTCCGCTCCTTAATGTGATTCAATAAATGCCCCATGTACTCGTTTTCTTAAAGAATTGTGCACAACCAAGAGGGCAATTATTGTTCCCAACAGAGCATTTTTGGCCCCTAATATGAGTTCAATCATTTCCAATCAAGTGTCTGTTGCATATGAGGACATGGAATATCCCACAATTTTAATTGTCACTGGCAATCAAAATATTCATAGGGCCTTACTTGACCTCAGTGGCAGTGTTAACCTCTTACCTTTTGTGGTACATGAAAAATTAAGGTTAGGGGAGCTAAAACCTACCAAAATGGCTCTTTAATTGGCCTATCATTCCATTAGGCTTCCTAGAGGGATGGTTTAGGGTGTCTTAATCACGGTGGGGGGAATTCATATTTTTCGTTGACTTTATTATGTTAAAGATTGAGATAATTGTGAGTCCCAAAAATGAAATACCAGCGATCCTCGATCAACCATTCCGTACCATATCTAATGCATTCCTTAATTGTAGGGATAGAAAAATAAAGTTGACTTTTAGGAATATGACAATAGAATTGAATGTGTTTAATCAATAAAAACAATCGATTGGATTTGATGATGTAGAGTACTCTACTCTTAATTGAACAGGTTACTCTCCTTCGGAAGAACTAGAATTCAATTATGAGAAAGAAATAATGTCTTGTGCGTATGACTCATTTTGCATGGAATATGAACCCAAATATGACATATTTACATTAAATGATCAATGTGATCACTTACTACATGCATCCATGTTAGAATGTATAAAGTTTTGATGATAACAAATCCAAGTGTTGTTGCTGTTGCTCCAAACAGGCTTTCCAAACAGGACCTTACTACTGTTCTCAATGTATTAAAACTGCTTGACTAATGGTTTATCAAGAACAGGTACTCAAGTCAGCAATGTAAGAACACCTGTGAGGAACAGGTTCTGTGAGGTGTTTTGAAGCATATCCTGAGAAGTGTTTGAAACATAAGATATGTGCAGCTGTGACAAACAGGTTCCGTGCGGTGGTTGAAGCATATTCTGTGAAGTGTTTGCAGCAAAGTCGTTCTACAAGATGACTAGTGGTTACAACAAGATGTCTTAATTTGATTTGGTTTTATATTTTTAGACTCTTGTTAATATACTAATTAGAAAGTTTTAATTTACCACTCACTGGAAACGGTTTTGCTTTTCGGAAAAAATTTTGGATCACCCTTCAGAACAACCCTGAAAACAGGGCGATCAGGGTGTTTCCAGAATAAGCTGCGAAAAACTGCTTTGCACGATTTTTATTTTGAATTTTGAGCAGCTTCTTCAAAGATTTGCAAGAAAGATTTATCTATGGAGTATCTTATTCTTTACCCTAAAAAACAGTTATCAAAAATCTTAAGGGATTTGCAAAATCTTTTTGAATAAAAAGAATATCTAATTTTTGGCAAGTGGATAAGGTAGTTGAGAAAAACATGGGCTAGCTGCTGAAGAACACCGCCTTATGCACGCGGTTCAGGAAGTGTTTTCAGCTCATGTTACCTTACCCCTTGTAGCTAAAGGATTCTATTTTCTCTAGGATTTTAGTTTCCAAAAATTTCAGAAATAGTTTTTCCATCCCTTGTGGGTAAAGGATTCTATATTCTTCAGATTTTTTAGTTTCCAAAAATTTGATGAATTGTGTTCCAAGCACTATAAAAGGCGGCTTCTTACAATCTTGGACACATCGTTTTCAAAGAGAAAAAAATCTGAGTTCATGAGCTAAAACATTTGAAAAGAAAACCGAGCCTTGTGAGTGAATAAATTGAGCTTTCAAAGTTGGCATACTAGGACTTCATTGTACCCTATATTAGCTTAGTTGAGAAGCATTGTAATAGGGTGTTTTTTCTTTACATTCTTCTTTCACAAGAGTGAGTAGAGTGTGTGTCCAAATCAAGGGGATTTTGGACGTGGGGTAACTTGTCTTAGGGAAGACAGGTTACGTGTGTTACAAGTTGTAACAAGGTGTGTTACTATTGTAACGTGATTAGCCCGTTTAGTGAAGTGTTTAAATCCTACACGAGGTAGGTCGTGGTTTTTAACCTCAGTTGGGCTAGAGGTGTTTTCCACGTAAAAATCCTGTGTCCATTATTTCCGCATTCAATTTTGTTGGATTTTCGCTTCTGCTTATCTCAGAAACAACCTGTGCGAACAGGGTCTAAGACTGTTTGTCAGCAACTTGCGAAAATCGGACACCACAATTCACCCCCCTCTTGTGGTTGTGTACTCTCTAATTCAACAAGTGGTATCAGAGCAGGTTCTCCTTTGAAAGGCTAACACCTTTGAGAGATCCTTGAAGATGAGTACTCCACAAGGCATGCTTGAAGGTCAATCCATAACTCGTCCACCATACTTCAATGGCCAACACTATAGTTGGTGGAAGAATAGGATGGAAAACTACATCCAAGCTGAGGACTATGAGTTGTGGATGCTAATCAAGCATGGACCACTCATCCCTAAGAAAACAACTAAAGATGGAAAGTCAATCCCCAAGGAGCCTAAGGAGTTCAATGCTGAAGATTACAAGATGATAGAGAAGAATGCCAAGGCCAAGAAACTCCTATATTTTGGCCTAGGTCCTGATGAATATACTCGCATATCTGAATGTGAGTCGGCCAAAGAAATCTGGGATGCTTTGCAAGTAGCTCACGAAGGGACCAATCAAGTAAAGCAATCCCGGATTGAATTGCTTATGAGAAAGTATGAGCTGTTCGAGCTGGGTGATCGGGAAAGTGTGATGGACATGTACACTAGCTTCACTCACATAACGAATGAGTTGAAATTCTTGGGAAAATCCTTCACCACCGAAGAATTGGTAAGGAAGATCCTAAGAATTTTACCTCATTCTTGGGAAGCAAAAGTAACGGCCATCCAAGAAGCTAAGGACATGAACAAGATCACCCTAGATGAGCTGATTGGAAACCTCCAAACATATGAACTTAGGAAATATTCTCAACAGAAAGATGAGACAAAGAGAGAACGAGGTCTTGCACTAAAGGCCTTAGAAGAAGATTCTGATTCTGAGGAGGAGGAGATTGCCATGATGACTCAAAAATTTAAGAAGTTCTTCAAGAAAGTCAAAGAAAACATCAAAAGGAAGGACTTCGGCAAAGCCAGGAACACCCCTCGGGAACAGTTCACTGGGTGTTTCAAGTGTGGTAAGCTGGACCACATTGTGAGAAACTGCCCACTGCACAAGGAAGAACAAGAACCCGAACACCCAGAAAACAGGGGAGAAAACAGGGTGTAAGCAGCTCAGCGAAAAGGTTCTCAAAAGCTATGCTCGCGGCCTGGGGAGATTCAAGTGAGGATGAGGAAGGGTCTGAAGCTGGGGAAGCTGATGTAGCACTCATGGCAAGGAGTGACACTGATTCAGATGATGGGTCAATGGATAGTCTGACTCAACTCAAGAACAAGGTACGTGGTCTAAATAAATCAACTCTTGAGAAATTAGTGTACAATATAATGGATATATGTGCTGAATTAAAAGGGGATGTTCGAGATTTAGAACTTGAAAATGAAACCCTTAAATTAGAAAAGCTTGAAGTTGACAAAGAGACTCTTGCCTTGCATGAAAACATCAATGTGCTTAAAGAAACTCTACTCATGAAAGAAGAGACTTGTTTCACTAAACTGACTGAGCTAGAAAAAGAATCTCTTGACTTAAAAGGTAACGTCGAGTCTTTGCTGGAAGAAAACAGAAACTTGCTTGAAAAAATAAAACACTTAGAATCGGACCTTGCCGCAAATAAGCTCTGGAACAGGTCCTCAAGGGCGTTGGAATGGTTAAACACTCATCATAGTCAAAATAGAAGAGGACTAGGTTTTGTGCCTAAGATGACCTACCCAGTGAATAACAAATATGTGGGATTACCTGAAAATATTGTTTGTTTTCATTGTGGTAAAACGGGGCATTATCGATATGCTTGTCCTATAAGAAAGTATGCCATTAAAAAGAACTCAGTGCATGTAAAACAAATGTGGGTTAGGAAAGATGAGATTTACACGTCTAAAGGAATGGGACCCAAGTGGATCTGGGTTCCCAAAACTAACCCTTGATTTGTTTTGCAGGCTGAAGTGAGAGAGAACAACCCAGCAAACAACCCAGCAAACAGTGCAGGAAATAGTCTAGGGAACAGGCAGCTGTGGTATGTTGACAGTGGGTGTTCGAGGCATATGACTGGTGAAAAATCAAATTTTCTCTCACTTACAGCATCAGAAGGAGGGAGTGTGGCATTTGGAAACGGCAAATCTGGGACAATTATCGGTATAGGTAAGATAGGTGAGTCACTCTCCCATTCAATTGACAATGTTTATTTTGTGGATGGTTTAAAACACAACTTGCTAAGTGTGTCCCAATTGTATGATAAAGACAACCTAGTAGTGTTCTCTCCAACACGTTGCTTGGTTGTAAACATGAACACAGGAGATGTTGTGTTGAGGGGGAAGCGACACAAAAATGTTTATAAAGTGTGTATTTCTACTCTTCCCTAAAATAATTTGACTTGTTTGAGTGCCTTAAAAGATGATGTTATGCTTTGGCACAAAAGACTAGGTCATGCAAGCCACTCTCTTTTGAACAAACTTGTAACCAAAGATTTAGTAGTTGGCTTACCTTCCATCAAATTCAATGATGACAAGGTATGTGATGCATGTGCCAAAGGCAAACAAGTCAAAAATTCATTTAAGTCTAAAAAGTGTATAAGCACTACTCGACCCCTTGAATTAATACATATGGATCTATGTGGTCCAATGAGGATCATGAGCCGAGGTGGCAAGAGGTATGTGCTTGTGATAGTGGATGACTACTCTCGTTTCACTTGGACTTTGTTTTTGGCTTCTAAAGATGAAACTTTTGAAAAATTTCTTGCTTTCATTAAAAAGACTGAAAAGAGGGTAGGACACTCTTTAGTATGCATAAGGTCTGACTATGGTACAGAATTTGAAAATTCGAGCTTTATTGACTATTGTAATGAGCATGGTGTTGATCATAATTTTTCAGCTCCAAGAACACCCCAACAGAACGGGGTGGTAGAGCGCAAAAATCGTACTCTAGAGGACATGACTAGAACAATGCTTGTTGCTAGTGGTCTTCCTAGAAATTTTTGGGCTGAAGCTTTAAACACATCATGTTACATTATAAATAGATGCATGATTAGACCTGTTCTTAACAAAACTCCTTATGAGATCCTCAAAGGAAGAAAACCAAATATTTTGCATTTGAGAGTTTTTGGGTGTAAATGTTTTGTGCATAATAATGGAAAGGATGCCTTAGGGAAATTTGATCCAAGGAGTGACGAGGCAATATTCCTCGGTTACTCCTCACATAGTAAGGCATACAAAGTGTTTAATAAGAGAACCTTGTGTGTTGAAGAAAGTGTGCATGTGCTTTTTGATGAAACTAACTCTCTAAGTGAGAATGATGCACAGGAGGAAGACCTCGAACTAGGTCTTGTTAAAAAAGACATGCTGCTTCAAGATGAACCAGGTAAGGATCAACCTGAGAGATCAAGGCCTGAAGCTGTTCTTCAGGAAGGTAGGCAGGGTGTGAACCAAACAAGGGGAAACAGGGTGGAACCCTGTTCGGGACAACATCAGCCGAACCCTTCTGAGATAATTTCAGGAACAGGCTCCCAAACAGGCTTGGGAACAGGACCTGAACTTGTTTCGCCAAGTATTCCAGCTAGGATGGAGAGCATATCTGTGAACCCACTTTCACCACGATCATGGAAATACCAAAGTTCACATCCTCTTGATCAAATTTTGTCTGATATTAATGCAGGAGTTCAAACTAGATCTAGGCTTAAAAATTTCTGTGCTTTCTATGCTTTTCTCTCAAAAATTGAGCCTAAGAATATTAATGAAGCTCTTGTAGATTCAGATTGGGTCACAGCCATGCAAGAAGAACTCCACCAGTTCGAAAGAAACAAGGTATGGCACCTTGTGCCACGACCAGAGGATAGAACAATCATTGGAACCAAGTGGGTGTTCCGTAACAAGTTAGATGAGTGCGGAACAGTCACTAGGAACAAGGCCCGGCTGGTGGTTCAAGGCTACAACCAAGAAAAGGGAATTGATTATGAAGAGACTTTTGCACCTGTTGCAAGGATGGAAGCCATTCGAATCTTGATAACTTTTGCAACCCACATGGAGATCAAGTTATATCAAATGGATGTTAAAAGTGCATTTCTAAATGGGTACCTTAAAGAGGAAGTGTATGTCAAACAACCCCCCGGTTTTGAAAGTGATGAATTTCCTAACCATGTTTTCAAACTTGACAAGGCATTTTATGGTTTAAAACAAGCTCCTAGAGCTTGGTATGAGCGGTTGTCAAACTTTTTATTGGAAAATAATTTTGCAAGAGGCAAGGTAGACAATACCTTGTTTCTAAAATCTAAGAGGGAACATTTGTTGATTGTCCAAGTATATGTCGATGACATCATATTTGGTGCAACTCATCATGAATTGTGCAATGAATTTTCAAAAATGGTGAGGAGTGAGTTTGAAATGAGCATGATGGGTGAGCTTAATTTCTTTTTAGGCTTGCAAATCAAGCAAACTTCAAACGGCACCATGATCCATCAACAAAAGTATATTAAGGAATTACTTAAGCGTTTTGGGATGGAGTCAGCCAAGCCCATTGATACTCCCATCTCTCCTTCAACTAGGTTGGTAATGGATGATGGTAGTCCCTCAGTTGAGGAGAAATCCTATAGGGGCATGATAGGGTCACTCTTATATCTAACTGCTAGTAGACCTGACATTGTTTTTAGTGTTGGTCTATGTGCACGTTTTCAGTCAAACCCTAAAGAAACTCATCTAAAGGCTGTTAAAAGGATTTTTAGGTACTTAAGACATACACCTGATCTAGCCTTATGGTATCCTAAAGGTTGCAACTTTGATCTTGTTGGGTATGCTGATGCTGATTACGCAGGTTTCTTGGTTGATAGGAAAAGCACCTCAGGTATGGCTCACTTTCTTGGACCTTGTTTGGTATCTTGGGCAACCAAGAAACAACTCTCTGTTGCCTTGTCCACAGCAGAAGCTGAGTATGTGGCAGCTGCATCTTGTTGTGCTCAGTTATTATGGATAAGACAACAACTCAAGGACTTTTGTGTTGACATAGGATGCATTCCTATTTATTGTGACAATACAAGTGCAATTAACATTGCCAAAAATCCATGTCAACACAAAAGAACAAAATATATTGACATTCGTCATCATTTCTTGAGAGACAATGTTGAAAAGGGAGTGATCTCAATGAATTTTTGTGCCACTGAAAATCAAATTGCTGATATATTCACGAAGGCATTGAGTAGAGAACAATTTGAAAGGAATAGACTCGAACTAGACTTAATTAGAACAACCTGACCAACCTGTTCTCTCTCCCTGTTTGCAAAATTTAAAAGTGACGGGTACAACATGTTAAATTTTTGTTTGCAATCAACTTGTGTGCTATGTTTAGCATATGTGAGGTTTGCAACTTGCTGACACTCGTTGAGGCCTAATGAGATTGCCCTTATTGTCCAATGTTACCGAGCAAGTAACCTTAAGAATAAGCATCATAAACAGGTACGCCTCTTGTTTGTCAAATGTGTGCAACAAATTGAAAACTGCTAATCTCTTCCCGAGGCATGCGCAATAAATGCTAAAGTCCGTTGCAAAAACGGGCAAAATCTTTTAAAGATTTCGCACGTCTCTCTCTCCCTTTAAAGCTCTTGCTTAATCTCTCACCTCCAGCGAAACTCTCTTGCTTTGAAACTCTGTTCAAGAAACCCTAATCTCTCTCCTTCCTCTGAAAAATGGCATTCCCCATTAGCTTCGAGAGCTCCTCGACCTTGACCCAGGGCAACCAGACACAGGGCATAGCCTTGCAAACAGCCACAGCCCTGTTTGCACCTACACAATTTCTGACGGCCCTCATGGAAGGTAAAAATACTGAACCTCCTCGATCCATTGCCTATAAACCTTTTAGGTTTTTGAAAAGTATCGACCTTAGAACAGTGAATTTGAAATTGGAAGACATCCCGTACAAATTTGGGTGGGAATTGATTTTGTTTGGTGAAACGGGCGCATGTCAACCCCAAGAACTTGTTGGGGCATCTGAAAGAAAAATTGGGGGCTTTAGATGAACTTTTTCTGTTGGACCATGGGTTAGATGACATCAATTCGTTTGGGCTGTTTCCTGAGCAGGAAACAGGGTCAGAAACAGGGCCTGAAGTTTTTAAGGAGAACCTAGGGGAGGATTTGTCAAGAGAAGAAGGGGGAAGTAGTGGTCAACTGGAGGAGGCCCCTGCCAAAACTGAACAAGCCACACCGATACCACCAACCGGTGAGAAACGCAAACGGTACAAAATTGTGGCTAGGCGTACTAGAATGCCAAGAACACGACCACCATCAAGGCCTAAAAGCGGCCAGACTGAAGAGCCCTCAAAAAGTGAACCCCTTGTCAAACCAAAACCACAAATCCCCTCTTCGGCCAAACCCACAAACAGACCCACAAGAAAATCAGCCCGAATAGCTTTTCACTCCACTCCTCGTCCTGCCAAACAGTCAGCCCCTGTTGTTGAGGAGATTGATTCCTCCTCTGAGCCTTCATCAGATAGCGACACTGAGAACACTGCCATCAAACAGGGCACACCCGTGTTCTCAGAGTCCTCAGAGGATAAGCCTCTTCCTATACCAAAACTATCACCCCTCAAAACTCCTAAGAGAAAAGCCTCCCTCAAACATGCCTCCACCCAAGACCCTCCTACTAAGCCCCAACCTAAACGAGCCAAGAAATCTAACCCGTCTGCAATCTCAGCCAAACTGACCCAACTGCTTCAGAGACGGGTTGTCAGGGGTAAAATTATAAAGGTCAAATATTTTGAAGAACAGGGACTGGGGGGTTTCTGCACAAGCTGCATGCACAGGGGTGGTATGAGTTATTTACAAACACCCAGTTGGGGTGTTCTGTACATGAGTTGGCAGAGTTCTATGCCAACTGCACTGTCACCGAAGGAGTGGTGACAAGTATTGTTAATGGGAAGCAGCTTCGCTTTGATGCGAAGATATTAGGGGACATTCTTCAAGAATGTCATCCCCAGAGGCCAGGGTCGCAATCTTGCTGATGCCATGGATCAGTGTTTGATGAATCTGATGGACACGGAAGTGCAAATTAACCTTTTTGCCATCATGATTCGACATATTGCAAGAATTGCAAACACTTCTAGGGAACATGACCTGGGATACGGCTTCCTTCTGACTAGTGTGTTTGAGCACTTTGGGGTGACACTGCAGAAGAAGGTGGGCGCTCAGTTCATTGATGAGATCGGGAGTAACACCCTTATGGGGTGTGGGTATGCTTTGATTGAAGGGTCTGCCTCAGAATAGGGGACCAGAACACCCCGTCCTCCTGTTCCTGGCAGTTCCTCAACCAAGCTTGAGGCTACTTTGGAAGAAAACTCTCGCCTCAGTACTGAGCTTAACGCTGTAAAGGCTGCCCTGGATGAGGAAAAAGCTCTAAATGCAAAACGCCATGCAGATCTCCTCGCCCTTCTCTCTTCACTTTCAGCAAAATTTTCTCCTTCTGCTCCTTGAACACCCCTCATGAGCTGTTCCCATCTGTTGTTCTCATAGCCTGTTCTCACTTCTCTTGGTGAATCAGTTTGTACTCTGTTGCACTCTTTTGATGAATGACAGGATATCTTGTTTTTTGATTGGCTTTGCCTTGCTTGCTTTTTGTTGTGAATTGCTTGTGTGTGACTAGGATGGCCAATCTCATTACCGTACCAAAACACTTGAGTGTATCGCCTGTTGACTTTCCTCCATTACCCAAGTGGTGGTGATAGCAAACACCCTCTGTTTGACTGTTCGCCCCTACTTTTTAATGATGCCAAAAGGGGGAAGATAGGTTGACCAATATTGTTTTAGTTCTGCCATGGACGAATTAATTTTCTTACAATCTTTTCGATACTAACTGCTTCATGTGAATTTGAATAATTGGTACAAATCACTTAAATTGCCCTTGAAAGTCAATATGGTCACTTGGTTTGTCATCATCAAAAAGGGGGAATTTGCTAGAATGTATAAAGTTTTGATGATAACAAATCCAAGCGTTGTTGTTGTTACTCCAAACAGGCTTTCCAAACAGGACCTTACTGCTGTTCTCAATGTATTAAAACTGCTTGACTAATGGTTTATCAAGAACAGGTACTCAAGTCAGCAATGTAAGAACACCTGTGAGGAACAGGTTCTGTGAGGTGTTTTGAAGCATATCCTGAGAAGTGTTTGAAACATAAGATATGTGCAGCTGTGACAAACAGGTTCCGTGCGGTGTTTGAAGCATATTCTGTGAAGTGTTTGCAGCAAAGTCGTTCTACAAGATGACTAGTGGTTACAACAAGATGTCTTGATTTGATTTGGTTTTATATTTTTAGACTCTTGTTAATATGTCAATTAGAAAGTTTTAATTTACCACTCACTGGAAACGGTTTTGCTTTTCGAAAAATATTTTGGATCACCCTTCAGAACAACCCTGGAAACAGGGCGATCAGGGTGTTTCCAGAATAAGCTGCAAAAAACTGCTTTGCACGATTTTTATCTTTTGGATTTTGAGCAGCTTCTTCAAAGATTTGCAAGAAAGATTTTTCTATGGAGTATCTTATTCTTTACCCTAAAAAACGGTTATCAAAAATCTTAAGGGATTTACAAAATCTTTTTGAATAAAAAGAATATCCAATTTTTGGCAAGTGGATAAGGTAGTTGAGAAAAACATGGGCTAGCTGCTGAAGAACACCGCCTTATGCACGCGGTTCAGGAAGTGTTTTCAGCTCATGTCACCTTACCCCTTGTAGCTAAAGGATTCTATTTTCTCTAGGATTTTAGTTTCCAAAAATTTCAGAAATAGTTTTTCCATCCCTTGTGGGTAAAGGATTCTATATTCTTCAGATTTTTTTGTTTTCAAAAATTTGATGAATTGTGTTCCAAGCACGATAAAAGGCGGCTTCTTACAATCTTGGACACATCGGTTTTCAAAGAGAAAAAAAATCTGAGTTCATGAGCTAAAACGTTTGAAAAGAAAACCGAGCCTTGTGAGTGAATAAATTGAGCTTTCAAAGTTGGCATACTAGGACTTCATTGTACCTTATATTAGCTTAGTTAAGAAGCATTGTAATAGGGTGTTTTTTCTTTACATTCTTCTTTCACAAGAGTGAGTAGAGTGTGTGTCCAAATCAAGGGGATTTTGGACGTGGGGTAACTTGTCTTAGGGAAGACAGGTTACGTGTGTTACAAGTTGTAACAAGGTGTGTTACTATTGTAACGTGATTAGCCCGTTTAGTGAAGTGTTTAAATCCTACACGAGGTAGGTCGTGGTTTTTAACCTCAGTTGGGCTAGAGGTGTTTTCCACGTAAAAATCCTGTGTCCATTATTTTCGCATTCAATTTTGTTGGATTTTCGCTTCTGCTTATCTCAGAAACAACCTGTGCGAACAGGGTCTAAGACTGTTTGTCAGCAACTTACGAAAATCGGACACCACAATTCACCCCCCTCTTGTGGTTGTGTACTCTCTAATTCAACAATCCATTCTTACATCAATTTCTTCTCTCCCATCCCCATCTCATGTATCATTACCAAGTGTGACCTCATCTTCATCCCTTGAGAATAGAAGCCACTGTGTGATACTCTCAAGTATGCATTATTAGGTCCAATTGAGTCTTTCCCCGTGATAATTGCTAATGATTTGAATCCATGCCAAGAGACCCAACTGTTTGAATTGCTTAGGGAAAATAAAGAGCCTTTAAGATGGACCTTAGGTGAAGCTGTGTAACGGGTCAGTTTGGGTTGACCCACTTAATAAATGACTGAACTTCATGTCTGCCTTCTAAATAGTTTAAATCTACTTAAAATTGAAAAATAACATGTTTTCAAGTTCAATGGTCAAATCTTGTCGACTTTGAATTGAAATTGTTACGGTTCGTGTTGGGTTTAGGTTTCTCTCAGCAACTTCTGGTGTAGTTCGGGTCAGGTTATCATGTCGGATCAGACTTTTCCAACTCTAAGTCCTTAGAAGACATTAAAGGCATTAGTCCCACCATCGTGCAATATAGGATCTATCTTGAGGACAATACTAAGTCTTATCATAATAGATAAAGAAGGTTGAAATTACCTTACAAGAAGTGGTGAGGAAGGAAATTCTTAAGTAGTTGGATCATGATTTCATTTACCCTGTATCAGATAAGGAGCGGATAAGTCTCGTCCAAGTTATTTCTAAAAAGACAACGTGATTAATAACGACAAGGACGAACTTATTCTCTCATGAACCTAATCCAGGTGGAGGGTATGCATTGATTATTGAAAGCTAAACTCTGCCATTAGAAAGAATAGCTTCCCTTTGCCCTTCTAGGATCAGATGCTAGGAAGGTTAATTGGGCGAGCTTTTTATTGCTTTGTTGATGGTTATTCCGACTACACTCAAGTTCCATTCCCCCCCCCCCAAGATCAAGAAATGACTACATTTACTTGCCCTCTAGATACTTATACATTTAGGAAGATGTCATTTGGTCTATGTAATGCTCTTGATACATTTCAAAGGTGTATGATATCTATATTTTTCGATTTAGTTAAGTAATGTATTGAAATTTTCATGGATGATTTTTCTAATTGAATGGACTCTTTTGATGATTTCTTGGTTAACTTGGAAAAGGTCTTAACAAGGTGACACGATAAGCATTTGAACCTTAATTGGGAAAAATATCTTTCATAGTAAACAAGGGGATTGTTTTGGGTCACATTATCTCTAATGAGGGGGTTGAGGTAGACAAGGCAATAGTGAATTTAATTGCAAACCTTCCCCTTCCCACTTATGTGAAAGACATTCATTCTTTTCTTGGATATGTCAGTTTCTACTGGGGATTTATTAATGACTTTAGTAAGATTGCTAGGCCCTTGTTTTCACGCCCAGCTAAGAATGTTCCCTTCCATATCTCTAAGGAATGTGAAGTGGCATTTACAAACTTTAAAGAAGCATTAACCATTACTTCCAGCTTACATCCCCCCATTTGTGGAGAACAATTTGAGCTCATGAGTGATACATCCAACTGTATAGTAGAGATAGTTTTGGGTCAAAGAATTGATAACAAAGCCTATGTAATTTACTATACAAGTCATACTTCGAATGACGCGCAAGAAAATTATACCGTGATCAAGAAGGAGTTTCTGACAGTAGTCCTTGGTTTTGAAAAATTTGGATCCTACCTAATACGATCTCATGTGATTATTTTTACGGATCATGCCGCTTTAGGACATCTTTTTGAGAAAAGGGTGTCAAACCTAGACTTATTCGATGGACCATGCTGCTTCAAGACATTGATTGCAATACTAAAGACTAAAAAGGGCAAAAAAATCCTATTATGGACCATCTTTTTGGGATTATGATTGCTAATGCATATGAAACCCCTATTTGTGGATTTTTTTTTCGGATAAACAACTTTTTGGGCCTCAATTGGAGCCATGGTATCCCGACATTGTCAATTACTCAGTCGCGGGAGAAATGCCTAGGGAATGGACTAAAGATGATACGTCATGTTTCCTTGCAATGGTTAGGTTTTCATATGAGGTGATCCCTATTTGTTCAAATATTGCCAAGATCATATCATTGGAAGATATGTACCTTATGAGCAAATTCTTATTGTTCTTTCATTTTGTCGTGACCATACATGTGGGGGGGCACTTTAGTGGAAGGAAGGCCATCGTAAACATTCTCCAATGTGGTTTCCATTGGCCTACCCTATTCAAGGATGCCCATGAATGTTCTAAACAATGCATGTGTTGTTAACAATTAGGCAAAGTAAGCAGGAAGAATATTATGCCCTTCACCCATATTATTGTGATTGATATATCTAATGTGTGAGGAATTAATTTTATGAGACTGTTTCCCAAGTCCTTTGGAAACAAAGACATTCTTGTGTATGTTAACTATGTATATAGTTGGGTTTAGGTTGTGCCCATGAGGACAAATGAGACTAGAGTGGTCATTAGATTCATATGAGAGAACATTTTTGTCATTAGAGGATACCTCGTGCCATTATAAGTGAGCAAGAGACCCCTTTTGACAATAAATCTTTTTGATATATTGTTAAAAAGGTATTCCTTCATTCATCGAATGACTACCCAATACCATTCTCAAACCAATGGTCAAGTGAAAATGTCTAACCATCAATTCAAGTAAATCTAAGATAAGGTTATGACTAAAACTAGGAAGGATTGAGTGGATAAATTGATTGATGCTTTGTGGGTCTACCGGATAGCTTTTAGGACTCCCTTAGTCAAATACCTTATCAAGTAGTATATGATCATCCTTGTCATTTACTCCTTGAGCTCAAGCATTGAGCTCGGTAAGCAATTATGACCCTCAATTATAACTTAAATGCAATAGGTGAAGACAGCAAGTTTAGCTTAAATGAACTCGAGGAGATTAGGAGGGAAGCTTACAAGAACACTAGATTGAGCAAAGAAAGGGTCAAAATCTTTCATGACAGCCACATCAATAGAAAATTATTCTATCTGGGATAAAAAGTTTTTTTATATGACTCTAGACTTCACCTATGTCCTTGAAAGCTTATGTCTAAGTGGACCGGCCTTTTGTGGTTATGAAAGTGTTTCCTCATATGGTAAGTGAGATCAAGGACTCCACTAACTACCACACATTTGAGGTTAATATGTGTAGTTTGAAGGAATTCTACGAAATGCCTAGTGATAAGGGCATGGAATGTCTCTCTTACTCTACGAGTCTTCTGAATGTGAGTAGACAATATCTTATCTTTATGTATATATGTCAATAGTGGTGAATATGTAGAGTGTGTGTGTTGAAAAAATGGAAAAAGCAAAAAAGAAAAATGAGAAAAGAAAAAAAAAATGTGAAAAGAAAACTAGGGGTCATAAGAAAAGAGAAAGAAAAATGAAGAAAAAATAGAAAGGATGCAAAAAAAGTTGGGCAGAAACATGGCACCGGGAGTAATTCTTCCCCTAAGTGCTTGTGATTTACAATTTGCTAGTAAAGAACAAAAGCTTAAGTATAAGAAATTGAGTACTAGGATGACTTATGAACAAAATTTTTGGCATCTAGATACATTAAGGATTTTGGGGAATGTGTGGATGATGTGGGTGCTTTGCTTGGTAACTGGGATCACTTGATTATGTTGATATGAAGTGTATACCCTATGATCGATTGGTGCTTGAGTTTTTGAGCACTTTGAGTGTCGATTAGGATGAATCATATAATGGTAAGGAAGTGTTCATTACATTTAAAATGTTCAACATTGACCATGGAATGAGCATAAGAGATTTTAATGAGCTTTCTCACTTTCTAGTTCATTCTGATGCCTTTCAAGATGTCCTCGATAGATAGGAGCCCAACGTTACTTAGTTGAGCATTACATACTCTAAGCACAAGAGGTACTTTGATGGGCGGGGTGGGCCTCGAGTGTTTAACTCTAGGCAAGCTAAGGCAACTGACAGTTGCAATGTTAACATCTTTCACCTCTAATATTTAATAGCTAATATTATTTTTAAGCAACATGATAGCCAAAATGCGTGTTAGAAGGCAGAATTGTTCATTATTTGGTTTTCCTTGAATGGAACACATGTAGATATGGGTGTCCTCCTCATCCACCTTCTTATAGAAGTGGCTAAAACAACCCAGAAAATATCCTTAGTATTGGGGACACCATCACTGCTATAGCCAAAGCACTGAATTATAAAAGGAAGTTTAGATCCTTTGAGTTCTTGGGATGAAGCCTTGACATTGGCACCTTGAGTTAATGACCACCATTGACACCAAGGGTGCAGAGGCAGAGCTAGAATTCAAAGTAAGGGGGGCCGGGCGAGATTAATAATACACATAATATAAACTTTAATAGTTCTAAAAATAAGTGCATAGCTAATACATTCAAGAAAATTATCCTCAACGAGATCTCATATTTTGAAAGTAGCATGATATCGTCATTTAATAGACTTTTAAAAAGATTCAAAAAAATTACACAAAAGGTAACATGAGGAGTTGAACTTGCAACCTCCCACATGAAGCAACAAGCGACTAACCAATCTGCTATGCACTCCTTTGTGAAGTATCTAAGAACTAATTAATATATATCTATTTTTTGTTTCTACCAGAATATCTCACATTTAATTTTTTTCCCAAAAAGTTGAGGGGTTAACTGACCCCCTTGCCCCTTAGTGGCTCCACTACCACAAGGGTGGTTCATACAAATATCCCTACCACAAGCAAATCTTTTTCACATTTCCCAATGTGGTGCACATAACCATAGCTGATAAATGTAATTGGTCGTGTGATGAGGTAGTGGTTATCGAGAATGCAGTGGGTCAAACTAGTGATGATGGTGGCGAAGGTACGGAGAAGAAGATGATGGAAGTGGGCATGAAGGTAATAAAGGAGATGGGGGGAATGAGATGCCAATAGAGGATGTGTCTTCACAACAACTATAATGGATAGTTCTTCTTCATCATTTCATGTCTCCATTGATGAGGGAATGGCTTAATTTAGGGGTTTTGTTAATCAACAAGAAGAAAGAGAATTGATGAGACTAAGACAAGAGGAGGAAAAAAGCATTAGAGAGGCTTAGGAGTATGAAGAGAAACGAAGGCATAATAACCTTATCTGGAGACAAGCAGAAGGCATCTGATAACTTAAGGAGTGGCTATATGGTTTGACAAGGGAGTTCTTCATCATTGCCCCCTTTTCTCACACACTTTGGCTATCGCCCGTGCCCAATCGGGTCTAATGATTGTGAATTGTATCCCACATCCCCCCTTACTCTTTATATCATATTTGCTATTGGGGGAAAATTAATATGGATATTTGATGGGGGATATCTCATATAGTGTAGGTTATATTCTTATATACATCTTCTTTGTCCTTGCTCTCATATGTCATGCTATTGAGATTATGATAAGGCCATTGAGTTCAACATTAGTTGTGATAGGCCATGTGCTTAAGATATTTGTGTGGATCGGTTGTGACTGTGCTTTTCATGATTGATAGGATTTATGTACACCATTAATGGGCTCTTCGAAGCATAGGCAATGTATATTGTTATATTTAGGATAGTTGTTTCATTTGCATTGTGAATATACATCTATGCTCGATTATATTCTCTCTTTCACCTTTCCAAGGTATTTTTTTCTTTCTCTTCTTTGTATATATTTCTTCTTTCCCTTTCTCTCCTTTTCTCTTGTTTCCATCTTTAGGACTCCTTTTCCCATAATAAGGACATTGTACATTTTAAGTGTGATTGTGAGGAGGTCATTCCTCCAAAATTTTTGAAAAAGAAAAAAAGAGAAAAAAGGTTTCGAAAACTCAAAAAGATTCTTTATTTTTCTTGTAAATAGTGAGTTCTTGGAGGAAAATATGCAACTTTGGGTGGTAATGATTGCTTTTGCGTTGCATTTAAATGGCATGTAATTAGGATAGGTATGATAGATATTAGGTTTAAATTTGTGGATAACTCATGCATTGTTTTGACATAATAGATGAGAACAAGCATGGGAAGTGAACCCGTGAGGTTCTTACATTAATTAAATCACTTCATTACTTATGGTTATATGCTTTCTCTCATGAGAGGCTCATTCAAGGTTGTCACCCTCTAGATTTTTCCTTAGCCCTCTTTGAAACTGCACATTGCACTTGCATGAATGATGAGAGGAAAGACACATTCTTTATGCAAGCATGAAGCCACATTAGCCAAAAAGTCTTCCTATGCGCTTAATGGTATCCCTCGTTACCCCTTAGAGCCTTAGTTGTCACTATTTTTGTTGTGTCAACTATGTTTTCTTTGACCCTTGGCCACACATAATTTCCAACCCTAAGATAAGAGTAAGGGGTGCCAATTTCAATGGTTATAATTGGGCGATGATGTTTTCTAGTGGAAAAAGAATAATTGTGAGAGTTATCTTGAGAACATGGTGATTTAAGCTTAAGTAATAGTTCTTTTTAAAAGCCTCTTGTCAAGTGTCGATGTTTATCTGAAATCTGGTAGCTAAAAAGGCAAGTTTAGACTATTTTTTCAATTTGGATTGTATGGACTAATGCAAAATGCCTCTTTAAACTTCCTTTGCTTCGTTTCTATGGAGTAGTAGATAGTCTAAGGTTTTTAAATTTAGTGTCAATCGGAACTAGTTTCTTTATAATTTTGCAATTCAGAGGTAAGGTTGTTAAATCTGACACCCCCCCCACCTCGCTTAGTGGCGAAATTTTTGGAGTATTGGATTTGAATTTGGATGTCAAGTGTTGATGTTCCAGTCATTGCAAAAAGGGGGGGAAAATTTAAAAAAAAGAAAAGAATAAAGGTTTGGTATAAAGGTCTTATTGTATGCCTAGTTTACTCAAGCACCAACTTGCGTATTCGAGGAACGAAATTGGCTTGTATTGACTATTATGGATGTGGGATGATGTTTACAGTGGCTCCTTAGTTTTGGCTAGTTAGCTCTTAATTTTTCCCAAAACGTTTTTCCACTCCCTACCCTGAATCAAACTTCATTACGACCTATCAAAGTCCGTTTGATCATCAAGTCGCATATGCACCTTAGTGATGGAGAATGAGAATTAGGTCAAATTTATGGTAAAGCGCATGTTTTGGATTGATATTGAGCATAATTGTATCATCTTTCAAACACATGAGAACAGAGTTTCACATAATATAAAGTGAGTTAACAATTGCTTGCTCATCATTGAAAAGGGTTGGTATAATTGTATAAAAATATTCAAAGGACCAAAGGCTTTGATTATGTACCCTATGCATTTGCTAAGTGTATCTTTGTCAATAGGGTGAGTTATTGACTAGACGAGTGCATTATTACCCCATGGATATTGCTTTGTGAAAGTTTGTGAAAAAACAAAAAGATTTTCTATTTTTCCTTCTCTTTTGTTTTTCTTCTTCAAATACTTTGTAGTATGCCCCCGAAAAACTCACACGAGACTACACTCGTCCACTTGGAGGGGGTTAAGGGGTTTAAAGGGTTTGTTGTATACGCTAAATATAACATTTATGCTTGTGAAAAGGTGATTGCCTTTGTTTTACTCGAGGAAGAGCAAAATCTAAGTGTGGGGGTATAATGATCTTAAAATCCCTCGTGCTTGATTTTAGCCCATAAATAACTCTTAATATAATGATTTATCAACATTTTGTGTTTGGTAGATTTAAAAATAAAAAGTCCAAAGTTGGAGCAATTTGCACCCTATTTAGAAGCCTAGAAGTTATGGGCGTGCTAAAAATGGAGCAGTAGACATGCCAACCTTTTCCAGCCATGCTAGACTAGGAAATAGCGCAGAACAAGGAGATAAAAAAGTGGCATGGGATGCCCATGCCATCTCCCTTTTTCAGAAAACACTGAAGAAACTGAAGACAGATGACTAGCATGGTCGGACCGTGGCACGTGGCACACACATGCCGCTTTGTTGGGCTACGATTACTTAACTAGCGCTTAGGCTAATGAAAAAGGGAATAAAATTTGTTTTTAGGGTTTAACTTAGTTTTAGCAGCTTTTCTCTCTCTAGTAGTTCATTGTAGACTCAAAAATCTCTGTTAATAGAAATTAATCAATTACTTCAATTCTTCCCTTTATTTAATGTCCTTCCTCAATTTAGTATTAATTTCGCTTTCTCTGTGCTAAACTCTCAACAATCCTCTATTTTTAAAGCCCAAATCTCATCCCTGAATCAATGTGTTTTGATGAACAAAGGGTTATGGGGAGATTATTGGTGCAATACAAATGGATTTGAATCATTAATCTACTCCTCAAAACTTTGATCATCGTTTTGTTATTCATCTCTTCTTCAAAGCTCTTCATCATTTACTTAACTATGGTTATGGAGTCTCAAGCTTCAAAGTTCATCAATAGAAGCCAGTTGGAATTGATTGATATTCAATGTGTTCGATTGGTGAATGATTGAATCTAGATGAAATAAAACCATTATTAGCATGAATTCTATTAGTAGGTAATTTTCTCTCTCTTCACTTTTGTTGCTTATTATTAGATTAGATAATCATTAATCTTAGGTTGAATTTTCTTTTTGAGATGATCTATTGAGGATTATTGTGAAATGTTGGTGACCATGTCATGCTATGAGCTAAGTCAAGCACTATGATCACCTTTTTCTATGTGTTTGTGTGTTAGTTGCTTGTTTGAGACTGGTAGATTAGTTTAGATTAATTTCATTAAACAAAACTTTAGAAGCACCAGTAGTTTAGTTAATTTAGATTTACTTTTCAGAGCAGTGTAGGATAATTATCTCTTCATAATTAAGCCAAAAACTAAGAATATCCACCATCATCTCATATGATGGCATTCACATTTTCTCACCACCAAAAGACTTCTTCAAGATTATGATTGCTTCAAAGCACTTTGAATTCCTTGTAAGTTGAGGATATCTTTCAAAGAAATGAACAATGTGAGAAGCACATCACTTTTGTGGCAAGACACAAAGTAAGCCATCTTAGTGAACCGATCAACCATTACAATAGTAACATCATGACCCCTTTGGGTTCTTAGAAGAGCAATAATGCAGTCCATATTTACATCTTCCCAAGGTCATTGAGGTACTGAAAGAGGATAATAAAGGCCTTAATGAAATTGGCTCTTTGCTTGGTGACAAGTAACACTTAGAAATGACATCATGGAGACATCCATCTTTGGCCAATAGAAGTGTTCTTTGAGGATGTCAATAGTTTCATTGATACCAAAGTGGCTAACTAGCCCTTCGCCATGAACTTCTTTGACAAAAGACTTGCAAATTGGGCTAATGCACAACTAATTCCCTTTTTTGAAAAGAAATCCATCTTGAACAATATATGGACTTTTAAAAATATTCCCTGCATCTTTTAGATAGGAAAAAAGTCATCACACTTTTTGTAAAGTTCTTTGACGAATTGGAAGCAAGAACTCGGGCTTCAATAAGTGAAAGTAGTGAATGGCACCTTGAAAAAGCATTCACTATTACCCTGGAACATTCTTTCTTGTACTTCACTACAAATGAGAAGGATTGTAGAAACTCTACCCATTTAGCATACCTCGGTTTGAGCTTGTGTTTCCCATTGAGATAATTCAAAGTCCCATGGTTAGAGTGTAGAACAAACTGCATTAATCTTAAATAATAAGACCAATGCTCAAGAGCATAGATGCCTTATCATAGGTGCCATAACTTTTGGAGCATTCAACTTCTCACTAAAGTAAGCGATAAAGCACTTATTTTAGATGAGAATGGCACTAACATCCAATCCATGAGCATCATATTCCACTTTAAAGACTTTGTCAAAATCTAGAAGTGCTAAAACCGAGGCTTCAAACAGTTTGGTCTTAACCATCTCAAAAGGCGCTCTAGGCAGCATTGGGCTATTCGAAGGTATGTTTTTCCAAACACTTTGCAATAGAGGTGGTAAAGATGCTAAAATTCTTAATGAACCTTCTATAGAATGAAACCAAACCATGAAAACTCCTCACTTTGATGACATTGGTAGGAGTTTGCCAAGACTTTATAGCACTGACTTTGGACTGGCCCACAGAAATCTAATTTTTGGAAACAACATATCCCAAGAATTTTACATTAAGAGCAAATTGAATTCTCTTTTCTCCATCTTGGTATAAAACTTTTGAGCCCTTGGAATAGTGAGCATTGCTTCAAGGCATTTGAGATATTCGTCCTTATCTTTGGAATAGACAACAATGTAATCAAAGTAAACCACAATAAATTTTCCGAGGAACAACTTAAGGACTTTGTTTATGAGTCTCATAAATGAGCTAGGAGTATTAGAGAGCCAATAAGGCATGACTAGCCATTCATATACCTTTGTTTTGAAGGCCACCTTCCATTCATCTCCTTCTTTCATTTAGATTTTGTGATAGCCGCTCCTTAAATTGACTTTGGAGAAGATTAAAGATCCATAAAGCTCATTAAGCATGTCATCAAGTCTAGGTAACCAATAGTTGATAGTAATGTTATTAATAGCCCTACTATCCATGCCTATACAGAAAGTGTCATCCTTCTTTGGAACTAAAAGAACTGGAATCAAACAACTCATGCTTTCCCTCACAAAGCTTTTGGTAATCAACACTTTAATTTGCCTCTGAAGTTCTTTGGTCTCTTAAGGGTTGCAGTCATAGGAAGCTTAATTAGGTAATGTGGCACCAAAAACAAGGTTAATTTAGTGCTCTATCCCCTAGATTAGAGGTAGTCCTAGACGATGATCCTTCGGGAAAAACATCCTAAAATTTGGGAATGAGGGCTTTTATTTTTTAGTGCTGGCTACACTCAAAGACAATTTGATTGCTCTCTAACAAGAGTAGGACATTGATTTCCTTCCTCTTGTTAAGAGCTTTCTCATTTTGTGTTTCATTCATCAGAAGGTTTCTCTTCTCACTTCCCACCCAAGTTTGAAACTTATGGACTTGGCTATAGGGTAAAAGATCAAGGATGAGCTTTTCTTTTTTAAGGTTGAAAGAATAAGTGTGGTAAAGTCATCATAGATTGCGTCCTTGGCATCTTCATTGAACTCAAACTCATCATCCTTTTTAGAAGGCTCTTCTAGAGTTTGAGTGTAACCTTATCTTCTTCTTCAAAAGCTAAATTCGACTTTTTTGCTTGAACTTGAGTTTGGAAGTCCATTGGCTCATCATCTTGAGAAACAAGTTGAGAATAAACTTCCATCCAATAATGACCTTCAAGAGATATGCCAAGCGCATCTTAACATTCTCGTGTGAGCTCTCTTCAAAGCCTAGTTGGGAGTCTTCCACATGAACCAAACTATATTCATAATCTTCCAAGAGTTCTCCTTCCTCTGTATCTAGATGAATCTCAACCAATTCTTAGCAATGGACAACTTCTTTATTATTTGAATCTACCTCCATCAAACTCTCCTTAATGTCATTGTTCTTAAGTCTAGGATAATGAGTATAGCCCTTAAGGTAAGTTTTATCCATGTACCTCTTTAATTTGGTCTAAGTTTTGATTTTGGTTCCACCCTCTTCGGCACTTACTTTCATAAGGCATATATACTAAGAGTAGGCATACATTTTGATCTTAAAGGCAGCTACCTTACAGCTCTCTTTGTCTAAAATCTCATTTTTATCTATACACTGTTTAAGTGCATGTACGCCCCTTCCCCAAAGCAAAGAATTGGATCCCATTCTCTTTTAAAATAAGGCACATATTTGATAAGTAAAATTATCTGGGTTTCAGGTTTAGGTGAGTGAACTGAAGTTGATAGGAGGTCTTTTACAAAGCTAATGGTTCTTATATAGGAAGCCATGCATATGTTTAGGACGAGGAAATATTGCAGCTTTGTGTTTGAGGTTTCAAGGAACAATCTAGATTTGCTCTGATACCAAATGAGGCATGCCAAAGCCTAGGCAATTTCAAAAGTTGAGACACTCGAACAGAATTTTAAAGTAACTAAACTGACTTTATAGGTTAATTTTGGTACGAAAATAAAGTTCAAGGTAACAAGGATATGACTAGGGTGAAGGCTAAGCCACCACCAAGTGTAAGAACCCACCAATAAGTTGACTAAATACCAAGCCACCCTCAATCCACCTAGAGGATCCACTTAAGTCACCTCCCAGTAAACTTGGATAAAGAGATAGACATTTTAGAGTTGAACTTTGATAGGCTCTTTAGTCCAGACTCTGACTATTGTCAAAGTTGTTAGTGTAAAAACCTGACCCTAAATTATATTTATTTATTTAATTAAGTCATGTTATTAATTTTTCACATTTATCTATCTCATTTAATCATCCCAATTGGGAGAATTCATTTTAGGCCCCACTTTCCAATTCAATTTTCATTCCCGTAACAATTTTGGGTCAATCAATATTAGGCCACGGTAAATATGATTAGGTGATAAATTATTTTTCATAATGTCACAAAAAAAATTAATTTTTAACCATGCAAAAATTGAGGCTCAAATTCATTAAATTTGGCCCAATTCATTTGGGCCCGAATTGCGCCCGATTCATCTTGGGCTCAAATTGTGGCACGAAAATTTTAGCGTAATTAAATTAAGTTAATCACCATTATTTGCACTAAATTTTGATTAACAAAAAGCTACTTTTTGGAGTTAATATTAGCCAAGGCAGAGAGAAAAGTTCAAAGAAAAAAACATCAACCAAGCTAAACCAAACTCTTCTTCTTCTTCTCCTTCTCTTCTTCCCCCCAACAGTTGTCCTGCTGCTGCTGCTACTGCTACTGCTGCCACCTCTACTGTCCACCGGCCACCAGCCCACCACCCGCTCAGCCACCAGCTACCACCCCTTGTAACTCCTCCAACATCAAACACCACCTCCATCCTCTAGCATCCAAGCTTAAAAGTGAGTGAAACCGTAACTCTATCTTGATGTATTTTTGAGTTTTTATGATCGTTTTAGTCATGACTTATGTTCTTTTGATTAAAATTAATGCTAGCATGAAATTTTTGTGGTGTTTGGAGATGTTGGACATTATGGTGGAGTTGAGCTTGGGCTTGATCAAGCATGTACGAATCAAGAGAGTTTGGATTTAGGTTTGTTTAATTATTGTGATCTAGCATGGAAAATAAGTTTAAAGATGGTTGGTGATCTTATTTTATTCATTTCGGGTGATTTGGAAATTTGTATGTGGTATAATTTAGGATTTTATGGTCTCGCATGATTTAGTTTAATCTCTGGCATCAAGTAAGTTTATTTGAGTTCATTGAGATGGAATTTGGGGTTTGGATGTATTACAGACTTGATTAATGATGTTATTGAGTTTTTATCAAGATGAATAGAATATGATAATTCCAACAAATAATTAAAGGAGGTTGCTTTATTTATTTATGCAAATAGGTAAGGTTATGGAAGCATTCTAAGTGTTTTTGTGGAAAGAATGATTGTAAAACATGCAAGGATGATCATGTAGTGATTTTAAGTAATATGGCTTTGTAAGGTGATGACAAGGAGCAAGGCTTTGTTAAATGATTTTAAAGGGTGATTTTAGACGGAGAAAGCAAGAACATTATGCTGTGAACGGACCCGAAACAAAGGTCCCATTGAGATTAAATTGGTACTGTTTGGCCCATCGAAAAATTGTGATTTTTATTGGGTAGATAGATCCATGAGTTATCTTTCAAATATCTTTTGAATCACATTAATTCGAATTCTTTGGAAAAAAATTATGGCCATTTTACTAAGACTACGTAAGTTAGATCGGAACTGTGCACAGTTGTGTTTAAGCTCAATTTTAGGAACCATATTGTGGGAATTGTATTTTATACTTCAATAAAAGTTTTGAGGGCCTTCTTAAGCTTTCCATATTGGGGTTCTCAATTTGAGTTTAAGGGGGAAAGTTATGAATTTTCCAATGTGGACCTTAAATTGATAACGACTTTGATTGTTGTTTGAAGCTTATTTGGTTTGGAAAACTAAGTTGTATGGCATATGCAAAGCAATTGGAGAAGTGGGGACATTAATAACTCAATATCAGGGTTTATTGGTCCAAACTGGTGTGTTTAAAGTTATTCTAAATCTAACAACGCTCCCTTTGCCCTTATACCTCGATTATCCATCTCAGAATGTCAAAACAAAAATCCACGTTCAATTATAGCGATTAAAGTCTTTCTTTTATGATCTTAATTATTCTAATTTGATCAATGTTACTCCATATTAGTTTACTTTGAGTTAAATTATCCTAATTCATTTAGCTTTCAAATCATTTTGGTGTAACTTAACTTCTATGGAATTATTTGAGTTATGGATGCCTTTTAATGAATTTATATTACAGAAACAATTATGAAAGTCAGCGTTGTTTACTAATGACATATACCTATAATTATATTTCTTAAACAGAATTAGGCCCTAATCTATCGTTTCCCATTGTGCATAAGTATTATCAACTGATATTGCATTTTTAAAGACTCCTGGTACGTTCATTGTCTGTATCTTTAGAAATCAGAGTGTATTTATCAAATTTATCATATTTTGATAAGTACATCAATGAATCAGTTTACATAGTCATTTACCATTTAGTTAGTGACACCACCAGTTTTTATCTATAGCGCATTTGCCCTCCAATTATCCATGCGACTTCAGGCCAGGTTATCCAATTGGCTTAGCAGGTGTACACCTATTCATAGATCGTAATAATTACAAGGGACTCACTATCAGATAATAATTAGCAATGCAGCTTTACATTTGTCTTAATCACTGTTTTAACTTAAAATGAATTGCAAAGCGGGCCTAACCAATTTATGCAATGATCATTTCACCATACATGAATGCATGTACTGAACTTCATCTCACAGTTCGAAATATTTTTCATGTTTTGTTTTAGGCAAATGGCCAGTGAAACACTTTCATGATAGTAAACCAGCTGGAGAAATAGGTCGACCAAGGGATCTGGATGAATCAACAGTAATGTCGTACATGTATAGTTTGGAGCTTAGGATCTTCAGTTGATGGAGATGTGAACTTTATGATAATTGCTTAGTGTGATGTATAGACCTCATGTTAGTTATGATGTTAAATGTATATGAGTTTGATTTATGCTCAACTATATCCTCTTTAGAGTATTTGCTTTAAGCTTTATCCTTTTTGGGATGGCGATAATGCCCCTATCATCGAGTTTATTAGTCATAATTTAGAGATTTATTATGAAAAAAGCAAACAGTGAAACATGTTTAATTTAGAGACATTACAGATTTGGTATTAGAGCCAAGTTTGATCTTCCTTAATAGAACATGGAGTATGGAGAGTGGAGTTAGGAGAGTGAGAAAGTTGGTTAGTGAAGGTTAATGTGATATCGTTGTAGATCTATGACATTAGAGACTTATGACAGTAGAAATGTCTGTTTATCTATCCCATGTTCTTCACTTATGTTCTTGCTTGTTAAATTGATCCATATGTAGTGAATATGCTGTTAGGCACTTCTATGGCCATTCACATCTCTTTCCTATATGCTAGTATGGAAGCCCACATGCAGACCCATTTTTGAGTTTTATAGTGTTATGGTCCATACACGTAGGCTGTTGTGGACCTTATTTACAGTTAGCCCTTGGATTGAGTTTGGGACCTGATATCCTGACTTTATGATGACTCAAGCCTTGGGATAGGGAGAACCTAGATTTCAGTTTTACGAGGCTTAGGCTAACATTATGACTGAACTGTTATTAAGGGAGGAGTTTGAGCGGAGAGGGAATAACATGGATATTCTACAGTATATATTCTTATTGCCCTTTGTATCTCCCTCATCACCATCACCTGCACGGAGCATTCCTCAGCTGCCTAACAACCCAAGGCCATTGGGACCTAGAAAGGGGATCCCTATATCTAATGGATCAAATGAGGCTCATATTATTATAGATCTCCCTGATACACCATAGTTTAGCTCTGATGGTGACCTCATGGAAGACTCAGAGAAGGACCCAGAATTAGAGGAGCATCAGCTTGATCATGATTATGAGAGTGTAGAGATTGGTACTTTAGACAACAGTTTTGACTCGGGTGGGGAGCCTGGGGATGAATCTGACCAAGACTATGATCTATCTAGGGATCAATAGATTGATTAATATTACATGTTGACATCTCAAATATATTACTTTTTGAGCCCACATGTATATAGTATAGCTAATTAGATAGATGAATTTTGTACAGGTTAATTATGACATTGCATATAGTTAGACAGGTCTTTTCGATTGTGTTGACTAGTCGTGCCTACTTCTGGGCATGTGGCAGACTTAGTCTATTAGGGTTAAGTAGTGTTTTAGCTAGGAGGTTGGTGTATTGACCTTGGGTGGTCAGTTGGATGTGATGTTCTTTGTGAAACCATGTATATGTATGTACGCAAGCAATTATGGCAATGATATAGTGAAACTTTGTGTTATGTTTTAATAATACCTAGGCCATGCTAGTTGTATTGATTGTGTATGTGTATCTTATATATTGGTTGTAGTTGATTGATCGAATTACTCAACTGAATGGATAGTCAGAATATCATAATATGTGTAAAACAATGCAGAAACCCCCATAGAAGAAAACTCAGATTATGGTCAGGGGTCAAGTGACCAAATTTTGTGTAATGTACCAATAACCCTTAGTGGAATGCCCTCAATTTCCCCTAAGTTGGTTAGCAATATGGAAACTCTAACTATTAACAGATCTTGGTGCCTGAGCTTATGAAGCGATTAGCCCTAGCACCTTCTAGAATCCCTCATAAAGTCAATAAACTAGCGGATAGAGTGGGCAATGCAACCCTAAAGTATATGATGAAAAGTATGACCCAGTGGAGCTAGAAGCATGGATTACAAGGATAGAAAAGATTTTCACAATAGTGAAGATTCCGAAGGATAAAAAGGTGAACATTGGAACATTTTACCTGACTAAGGAAGTAGACTTTTGGTAGAAAACTATTAAGGATAGACACTTAGGGCCTGACTTCACTTGGAGTAGATTTATGAAAGAATTGAAGACGAGTAGTAGTATAACTATGATGCAGTATGCTAGCAAATTTACAGAACTATCCAGGTTTGTTCCAGAGTTTGTGTCACCTGAAAGACTGAAGATGAGGAGATTTGAAGAGGGATTAGCTTTCTATATTCGCAGCCAGCTAGTTGGTCAACCAATCCTTACCTATCAAGAGTTATATGAGCGAGCAGCTGAAGTGGAATAAGTGAAGGTTGAATTGAGGGCCTTGAACCCAATTAGTCAGAAGAGGAGGTGGACCAAACAGGGAGCTCCGAGCGAGAGTGTAAACCAGAAGAAATCTGCTCTTGCTCCTCCCAAGAGTCATCCTGCAGGCTCAGCAGAGCCCTGTGGGAAATGTGAAAGAACTAACCACACCACTCCTAAGTGTTGAGAGGGAACCAACAAATGCCTATGGTGTAGTAGCCCAGAGCACCTCATTGATGTCGGTCCCCAAAGACTGAAGGTTGTAGACAAAGGCTCCCACCTTTAAGGCCCACAGCTATAGGAAGCGCTTATGTATTGAGCAAGAAGGACGCTACTACTTCTGCTATGGTAGTTACTGGAACTCTCTTTTTAATTTCAATGCTATTTTGTGTATTGGTTGATTCAGTTGTCACTCATTCATTTACATCCACTCAATATGCCATGCAACTGAACCTTAAAAATAAGGAGATAGGAACCAATTATAGCATCAAGGAGTTTAGTGTCCTACCTCTCATAAACTTGTTCCAAGTACTATTGGTGGCATAGTATTCCCTGGAGTTTAATTCAATTTGACTCGTCAGACTTTGATATCATTTTGAAAATGAACTGGTTGTGTACTTTTGGGATTAAGATAGATTGTGAAGACCTTAAGGCTATTTTAAGAGATAAACAAGGGAGAGAAATAGATTTTATGGGCAAAGAGAAGAAATACCTTGTCCTTCAAATTTTGCAATGAAAGCAAGTGAGCTCTTATGTCAAGGATATATTGCGTATTAGTGTTATGCTATTGACACTTAACCACAGGAAGAAGAAGCAGAAGATATTCCTGTAATTTGTGAATTTAGAGATGTTTTCCTAAAGAGTTACTAGGACTACCCCACAACGAGAAATTGACTTTGAGATTGAATTAATCCCTGATGCCCAACGTATTTCTAAAGCTCCATAGCGTATGGCCCCAACAAAGCTTAGAAACCTGAAGATTCAATTATATGAGCTATTACAGAAGGGATTTATCAGACCAAGTGCATCATCATAGGGTTCCCCAGTTCTATTTGTAAAGAAGAAGGATGGAACCTTGAGGTTATGTGTCGATTACAGAGAGCTGAATAAGATCACTATCAAGAACGAATACCCATTCACCCGAATATATGGTTTATTTGATCGACTGCAAGAAGTAGGAGTCTTCTGAGGTAAGGGTACCATCAACTTAGGATTTACTTGAAGACATTCCCAAACCACACATAGGACCCGGTTTGATCACTATGAATTTATCGTGATGTCTTTTGGCTTGATCAATGCCCCCGCGGCCTTTATGGATCTCATGAATAGAGTTTTCAGATTCTACTTGGACAAATTTATGGTGGTATTTATAGATAATATCTTAATTTACTCTAAAGATAGAGACAAACACATTACCGATTTGAGAATGAGGTTGCAAACCTTAAGGAAGCATCAATTACATAGCAAATACAAGAAGCATGAGTTCTGGTTAGAACAAGTAGATTTTTTAGGACATGTGGTTTCAAAAGAAGGGATTAAGGTCGATTTGCAGAAGGTGAAAGCGGTTACAAAGTGCCCAAGGCTCACCAATATTACTAAGACTAGAAACTTTTTGGGTTTAAGTGGGTATTATCGAGTTTTAGGAAGGATTTTTAAATATATCATCTTTCCTGACCAATTTGTTGAAGGAAGTTACTAGGTTAGCAAAAAGATAATGTAGTAGCTTATGCCTCCCGCTAATTCAAACCTTATGAGAGAAATCACCCTACCCATGACCCAGGACTAGCGGTTGTGGGTTTTGCACTGAAAATTTGAAAACATTACTTGTATGGAGTACCTTGTGAGATCTATACTGATCATCAAAACTTGAAGTACATTTTCATTCAGACGAAGTTCAATCCGAGAAAAAGGCATTAACTAGAATTGGTTAGAGATTACAACTCATAGATCCAATATCACCCAGGAAAGGCAATGTTGTGGCAGATGCCCTGACTAGGAAGGCACAACATTCCCTAAACACTATAGTCATTACTTAGTCGAACCTCTTGAGAGGGCTTAAGAACTTGGGTGTTCAATTAGTGTCACATGGGTAAGCATCTAAACATATTAATAGATCCAACTCTTTTAAGTTGGACCTATAGTACTTCGTAACCTAGGATCAACATTTGCATTTGAAGAAAGCATAGAACTCCTAGCGGTCAATGTTGTGATAGTACTAGTAGAGAAATTTACAAAAAAACAGGGTAAAATGAAGGCAGGCACTGAAGACAAAATCATCTTTTGGTTCATAAAGATCTTCTTCAACACTCAATAAGGCGACAAACATTAGAAGACTCTTGAAAACAGACTATTGAAGCCGACAGAAAAGCTATGCTGATAAAAGAAGGAGATTCCTGGAGTTTTAGGTAGATGCTAAGGTTTTTCAGAAAGTTTCGCCAACTAAGGGTATAAGAAGGTTTGAACTATAAGCTAAAGTGATCCAAGATCTATTGGACCATATAAGTATATTAAACGATTGAACTCCGTAGCTTTTCACCCAGCTCTGCCTATAGAACTTGAGCGCGTACATAACATGTTTCATATCTCACAGCTCAGGAAATAAATTGTAGATCCTGACCATGCTATAGTATCTTAACTCATTGAAGTTACTGGAGATTTAGTGTATGAAGAGCACCCAGTCCAAATACCAGATCGCAGGATTAAGCAGCTATGTATCAAGCCACTTACATGTTTTGACAAAGCTCATAAGTTTCGAGGACGAAATCCTTTAAGGGGGGAAGGCTGCAATTGCCCGACCCTAAATCATGTTTATTTATTTAATTAAGTTATGTTATTAATTTTTCATATTTATTTATCCCATTTAATCATCCCGATTGAGAGAATTCATTTTGGGCCCCACTTTACAATTCGATTTTCATTTACCATAATAATTTTGGATGAATCGATATTAAGCCCCCGTAAATATGATTAGGTGATAAATTATTTTTCATAATGTCACCAAAAAAATTATGGCCCGAAAATTTTGGTGCAATTAAATTAAGTTAGTTACCATCATTTGCACTAAATTTTGATTGACAAAAAGCTACTTTTTGGAGTTAAATATCAGCCAAGGGAGATAGATAAGTTCAAAGGAAAAAAAAAAAAAACCAACCAAGCTAAACCAAACTCTTCTTCTTCTTCTCCTTGTCTTCTTCCCCCCAACGGTTGTCCTACTACTGTTGTTGCCGCCTCTGCTGGCCGCCGGTCACCGGCCCACCACCACCTCAGCCACCAGCTACCACCCCTCCTAACTCCTCCAATATCAAACACCACCTCCATCCATCGAAGCTTAAAAGTAAGTGAAATCCTAACTCTATCTTGATGTATTTTTGAGTTATTATGATTGTTTTAGTCATGATTTATGTTCTTTTGATTAAATTAATGCTAGCATGCAAATTTTATGGTGTTTGGAGATGTTGGACATTATGGCAGAGTCGAGCTTGGGCTTGATCAAGCATGCATGAATCAAGAGAGTTTGGATTTGTGTTTGTTTAATTCTTGTGATCTAGTATGAAAAATAAGTTTCAAGATGGTTGGTGATCTTATTTTACTCATTCAGGGTGATTTGGATGGAAATTTATATGTGGCATAATTTAGGGTTTTATGGCCATGCATGATTTAGTTTAATCTTTGGCATCAAGTGAGTTTATTTGAGTTCATTGAGATGAAATTTGGGATTTGGATGTATTATAGACTTGATTAGTGATGTTATTGAGTTTTTATCAAAATGGATGGAATATGGAAATTCCAACAAATAATTAAAGGAGGTTGCTTTATTTATTTATACAAATAGATGAGGTTATGGAAGCATTCTAAGTGTTTTATGGAAAGAATAATTATAAAACATGTAAAGATGATCATGTAGTGATTTTGAGTAATATGGCTTTGTAAGGTGATGAGAAGTGACAAGACTTTGTTAAATGATTTTAAAGGGTGATTTTAGAGGGAGATTATATGAAGAAAAGCTGAAAGCAAGAACATAAGGCTGTGAACAGATCCAAAATAGGGTGTCTTTGAGATTAAACTGGTACTGCTTGGCCCATTAAAAAATTATGATTTTTGGTGGTAGAGAGATCTGTGAGTTATCTTTCAAATGCCTTTTGAGTCACATTAATTCAAGTTTCGTGGAAAAAATTATGGCTATCTTGCTAAGATTGTGCAAGTTAGATCGGAAATGTGCACAGTTGTGTTTAAGCTCAATTTTAGGAACCATATTGTAGGAATTGTATTTTGTACTATGAATGAAAGTTCTGAGCGATTTCGTAAGCTTTCCATATTTGGGTTTTAGGCCTCCATTTGAGGTCAAGGGTAAAAGTTATGAATTTTCTAATGTGGACCTAGAATCGGTAACAACTTTGATTATACTTAGAAGCTTATTTTGTTTGGAAAATTAAGTTGTACAGCATGTGCAAAGAAATTGGAGAAGTAGGGAGATTGACAACTCAATATCAGGGTTTTGTTGGTCCAAACTGGGGTGTTTAAAGTTATTCAGAACCCACCGCCACTCCAATTGTCCTTAAGCCTTGATTGTCCATCTCAGAATGTCAAAACAAAAATCCACTTTCAATTGTAAGCATTAAAGTCTTTCTTCTATGATCTTATTTATTCTACTTTGATCAATGTTACTCCACATTATTTTACCTTGAGTTGAATTACCCTAATTCATTTAGCTTTCAAATCATTTTGGTGTAACTTATCTTCTATGGAATTATTTGGGTTATGGATGCCTTTTAATGAATTTTTTAGCATTCGTTACTAATTACATATAACTATAATTACATTTCTTAAATAGAATAGGGACCTAATCTATCGTTTCCCATTGTGCATAAGTATTATCAAGTGAGATTGCATTTTAAAGATTCCAGGTACGTTCATTGCCTATGTCTTTAGAAATCAAAGTGTATTTATCAAAGTTATCACATTTTGATAAGTACATCAATGAATCAGTTTATACAGTGATTTATCATTTAATTAGTGACCCCGTCAGTTGTCATCTATATGGCATTCGCTCTGCAGTTACCCATACGGCTTTAGGCCAGGTCACTCGATTGGCTTGGCAAGTGTACACCTATCCATAGATCGTAATAGTTACATGGGGCTCACTACCAGATAATAATTAGCAATGCAATTTTACATTTATCTCAATCATTGTTTTAACTTAAAATAAATTGCAAAGTAGACCCAACCAATTTATGCAATGATTATTTAGCACACAGGAATGCATGTACTGAGTTTCGGCTCACAGCTCGAAATGTTTTTTATATTTTGTTTTAGGCAAATGACTAGTGAAACGCTTTCATGATAGAAAATCTACTGGAGAAATAAGTTAAGCAAGGGATTTGGATGAATCAACATGTCATACATGTATAGTTTGGAGCTTAAGATCTTCAGTTGAGGAAGATGCAAACTTTATAGTAATTACTTAGCGGTGATGTATAAACCTCATGTTAATTATGATGTTAAATGTGTATGAGTTTGATTTATGCTTAACTATATCCTCTCTAGAGTATTTGCTTTAAGCCTTATCCTTTTTGGGATGACGGTAACACCCTTATCATCAAATTTATTAGTCATAATTCAGGAATTTATTAAGGAGAATGCAAACAGTGAGATATGTTTAATTTGTGGACGTTATAGTTAGGATTGACTTTGAGCCAGTATTCACTAAACTTTCACCCCAATAACTTTTAAGATAATATAGAAAGTGCAGCTTGGGCTTGCATTGACCAATGGCATGGATGACTTAAACCCTTAGAGGCATATGCTCCACATAGGATCCATCATCTCCCCATGATGAACACAAGTCCCTCCAAAACTAACCAAGAGTACTGCAAGTGAATCCAATCATGCAAGAGATCTCCCCTGAGGGACTCCATCGCCATTAATCACACCAATCTAGGAAATTGTATTGGGCATAAGATATGCTATGGGTTGAGAGAAATAAAAATCTACCCTCTCCCTACAAAGAGGAAAAGAAATCTTGGCTAATACATCATTCACAAATCATATAGTTGCTAGAAGAGGCCTCTTCAAAATAAAGGGAACCTGAAAGTCTTCATCCATGTCCATGACCGCAAAATCATAGCTTGTTCCTCTTGGAAAGGATATCCTTGAAAAATTGCAAGTATGAAGGTGTTTCCTTGTTAGCCTCCAAGAATGGAACATTGATGTAGATCTTCTTCAAAATATACAGGAACTTAACAAATCATGGATTTAGCTTGGACCTACCTACTTGCTGTCAAAGTGGAATAGGTTGCTACTAGGGTTGAACTAGCAGTGAATGTTTACCCTTGTCCTTTAAGCCTTTACTCTCTACTGAATAGTGCCCTAGCTTGCTTTCTTCATAATCATTATAAGGCTCTCTACTTACTGCTCACTGTCATAAAGACTACATAAACTTGACCCTCAGGATTTGTTCCTAGCTAGCCTAGTAGCTACTCCTAGGGTTAAGACAAGTGACTAACCTAGTAGACTATCTGGGTTATATGAGAGCTCATCACCTTCAAATGAGTATCCATACTAGCTAACCTAGAATTGATTAAGTTAATGGACTCACTAAAGGATTTATTTGTTTTAGTCGAAGTCTAGATGAAACCTTCCATAAGGATTTCCAGGTTTGATTTTTGCTCCAAGAGTTGAGAAGGGGGTTTATATAGAGCTCTGTATCAGAAACCATGTGGAAGAATTAATGAAATTCTAGGTATGAGGGTTGGTGATTTTATAGGAGTGGCTAGGTGATTCCTCCATCCACGACTATAGGCATTGAAGTAGGGGCTGTTGTAAGGCGCTCAGCTATAAATCTATAGGCATTCACATTTTCAATGATGGGAGGACTATAATGACAATCAGTAAATATGTACACCTACACACCACAAGTCTTATGAACAGCACAAACTCCAAGTTATAAACTAGATGATCTAATTGGGGTAAGAGAAGCACCAAGCGTATAAAATCTCTATGCAAGAGCATCCACCTAGTTGGCTAGGATAGTCATAGCACCAACCTTGTACTTTACAGGTTTTCTTATGAGTTACTTCTCATTCGACCAGTGATAATTATTGAAAGCTATTTCTTCCAACAAAGCTTTTGCCAGTTCAATATGATTTCTCATGAGAGTCACATCAGTTGTAGCATCAATAGAAATCATCACCAATTAGTTTAGCCCATTGGGTGGACTAGGAGCCAATCAAGAACACGTGATGGGGGCATTGATGCTACAAGGAATCTCTCATGTGCATCATATAGGGACTCTTCATTACGCTGAGTAAAACAGGCAATATCCATTCTCATGTTTATAAACTTGCTAGAGGAAAACCATTGCTCAGGAAGGCCTTCTGAAACGCATCCCAGTTAGTGTTGTGCACAAAGTATAGGGATAGTTTAAGCTCAAATTTTTGTGCTTGCACCATCGAGTTCACAATAGGCTACCCAATGGCATTCGACATAGCAAAGTCCTAAACCAATCCATTATCTTTGTCATATGCCATCCTTACTTCTTGCTTCTTCTTTCTTACTGTACCTCTTCGCTTTCATGCGGTTTCTTGATTTTAAGATCAAGGGGAGAAGGCTTTGATCTCCTAGCTTATCCTACGCATAAAAGATAAGGAATATACCGAGTGTAAATAGTTTCAAGGAAGAATAATGAAGAAAGCTATAAAAGGGGAAAAACTAGATACTATAATATGAAAAAGAAAAAAGACCTAGCCTAGAGCTTCTAAGAAAGCTTCAATATTAAAAATTAGTAAGTTCCCAAACAACGGTGCTAAAAACTTGTTAGTTTCAGACCGCAAATGCACGTTGTAGCTATAGCTAACAACCGATAAATATAGGTCGGATCCATAGAGAACTTGCTCTCGATTACAAGGCTAACTATAATATTCAGGCTAGGCTAATAATATAAAAGATTCAATTAAACCCTAAGAATGCGATTTAAGAAATCATATGATAAAACGACCTATATTGGAATTAATCGCACAATCATATCTGAAAATGCATTATTAACCCCTTCAAACTTGTTCATGCATGCATCGAGCATAGAAATATTGACAAACAATGACCATCCTCTCCATCTACCAAGAATCAAAGACAATCCTAAAGGCGATAGTAGCCTATTTTTATGCAACTAAAAGTTAAAGAATTACAATATAAATAATCCATGGATCCAATTATGACCATAATTATCTTCATATCAAAGTTCAGATCATCCACTAAGTCATACTAGGTGAAAGTTTCATCTTTCAATGTTCCCCTAAATTCGAATAAAACATATGAAGACTCTCTCAAATCTTTTATTGAACATGTGGTGAGCATAGTGAAATTCAATAGATACAAGATGGAGCAAGTTCAATTGGGTCTTATTCATAATTTAAAAAGGAATAGTTGGTGTTAATCCTAACTCAAATTGAGAGTTTTAGCCACAAAATGAGGTTCTAATCACATCAACAAAATCAGAATTTACCAATATAATTGATAATAAAGCTAATACAAGCAAGAAATTTAGAGAGAGAAATTAGAAAGCAAAATTCAATGACTTACAATTAAAACAAATCAAAGCCTTCAATCCTTAAACGCGAGCCTGAATTAAAGTACGAAACCTTTAGAATGAAACCCTAAGCTAGTGTGTCTCTATGGGGTTACGAGACACCACAATAATAGCATGAAAGAAAATTAAATAACCACACTTAGAAGAGTTATGACTCTGGAATTCTCCATAGGCATTTGTGACTAGCACAAAAATTCAACACTACTACTATGGCATTTGCCACAGGCACCCATGGCAGCCCCCTGGAACTTCACTACAGGACTTTGAAAAGAAGGCACGGGTAGCAGCGATAACTATTTCTCCCTAGTGCGTGACGTAGCATGATTCCTTCATCTCATCTACTTCCTTGGTATATAACTCATATCTACCCCTTATCCGTCATTCCATCAATCATCCCTGAATCTCCCAAATCAGGGTGATACGTACTTAAAAACTAAGGGATTTCCCAAGTGAGACGAACATGAGAGAAAATGAACAAAATAACCCTATCCTTAAGTAAATTCAACAATAACAGCATGGGAAGAGGGTAGGGATCAAGGGAGAAAAACAAGTAAAAATATTCATCTATAACATCGAATAACTTAGCTAGCTTAGGGAAGGGATAGTGGAATTTTGTCTAAGTATTCGCCTTGCAACGACCAATTTCAATGGCGTTTAAGGTTGAAATGAAACAGCTTTATACTTCTCTTAAATTTTTCTCTTTTTATCTCAAGTACTTAGCATGTGTCAATGGTGTTAAGTACTTTTATCTCCATAATCTGATTGGTGGAAGTTATTTTCTGTATAAGGCAAATTTGGTGGATATTAGCCTAGTGGTGTTTTTTGCTATCTGGGCTCAATTCTTTTACTTCGGTGTTTCTCTATTACTAACCAAAAAAAAAAAAAAAAACCCTCTCAAAATGGTTAATTTGATCTTTTGATTCAAGTTTCTTTTGAAGTGAATTTATTGGTGTTTTTAGGATTCAAGATTCACTGCTTTGCGTCTGAATTGGCTTTAAAAGCTATTTGCTTGGATAGTCGCATTTGAGCAGCCTCAAAACTTGAATGTTTGATTGACTTATTCAAGAGGTTGGCATAAATCTTATCTAAATCTTCTTTTTCAACGTGTGTTTTATCTTATTTTTTGCCCATCATATATTGTTAAAAGAGCTACTTGCGTGAATCTTGTATGACAAATTAGAAATGTTATTTGTGCTAATAATATTGCTAGATTTTCGACAATGTCTTCTATTAGAGTCATGCATTATCAATTATCTGAATATCCTTTTCTAAGCAAAAGACTGGTCAAGGTCCGTCCACTAATATAAGCTACAAGATCAATTTAACATTTGGTCATGTAACTTTCCTACATGTTAGAGAGTAATATGATGCAAAAGGATTACTCAAAACACCCCCCCAAAACACATACAAAGTCAATGAGCACCATTTAATAATCCAATTATTTACTTCTAAGTTACTCAAATATTATGAGTTTCCTTGACAATTAAGTTTGTCAAATAATGTTAAAATATCCTTATTTGTCAACCCTTTTTTTAGCTTATGGGGTTTTTTCGGTAGAATGTTAGTATATATATTTCATACTTTCAAAAACTCTATAGAAATTACTTGGGGCATACCCCAAGGGGCAAAGTTATAGGGTGTGTTTGGTTAGGGGAAAGCAATCTTCCAAGAAAATAATTTTCTATGTAAAATCAATGAATTTTCAACCTATTTTTCCCTTGTTTGCTAAAAAGAAGTAAAAAGAAAGATTGTACCAAGTGGCGTAAATGGGAGGCAATGTCCTCATCAAAGATAAAGGAAGCTTCACCGAAGACAAATGCTTTAGGCAGATTCTCAGAGAGAGAAAACTGGGGCTCCTAAACTTAGGGCCTTGGTCGTTCTTCACCGCTTGGCGTCTCTACTTTCTCTCTAATCTTGTCATTATCATCCACTTCGACTTGCAACTAGCCACCGGAATGATCCTCACTGACAAAGAACTTGGCTGCATAGAAGACATCAATAGCTTCTGATTGGAAATCAAGTAATTGGCATGGTTGTCATTGGATTTTAGCGAGGCTATGAGTGTTCCAAAACTCTTTGCTACCTCGAACATTTTTTTTGCCCAGGTTATGGTGGACAAGGGACGAAGAAGCGGAGGTACAAGGAGCAGTGTCCAAGTCAGAGCTGGTGAAGAAGACGTCGTCATCATTGAGCTCATGTTGTCTGCGTCAGAAGTAGCAAAGGGGGCCCACAGTGGTGAAAATGTGGTGATGAACTGGTCATCGGATGACTGTCTGTGGTGGCAGAACTCTAGGGGGGAGAGAGAGAGAGAACATGAGGGTTGCAAGTTTCAAGTTGTGATACTAGGTAAGGTGGAAAAACAAATTATGTTGTTTAAAAACTAAGAAGATTTGTTTGGGTAAATCTCTTTTCCCTTAGAAATGAATTTTTTTCTTGGCCTTTTACCAAACACCATAGAATGGGAGGACTATTTTCCATGACAATGGTTCACACCTCAACCGACAAACCCTTGGTGTAAAAGAGATGCATAAAGATTGACACACGCAAAATTCAAAATCAAATTTCAGAAAATAAATTTAAAAATTTTGCCATATGATCTAATTAGCATTCATAATTATCAATTGTAATTCAATTCCTTTATTTTAGAACTCAATTGTACTTTTTTTAAAGGGATGGAGGAAGAACAAGAACGAAATTTTCAAAATTGTTGGATTCAATGGGATCGGTGGCTCCTAGACTTGTCAGTTCGACAGGGTGAGTTAAATACAAGTTAGGTGTATTTTGGTTCTGATAACATACTGGTCAGATGTGTTTCAGATTTGGGTAACGGCTGGGTGTATTTCGGTTTTATCGGTTTCAGGTTAACCCAACGGGATTAGAGGGTCTTTTCTATGAGCTATTTTTCTTTTGTCGAAATTAAAAATATGGCACATTTATTATTGAAAATATCAATATTTAATGAAAAAGCATAGCGATCATAATTTCTCAAAAGAACGTTAAAAAGATCCGAGCTTTTATTATAATATATGAACATCGGTATGGGCTAGCCCGTGTAAGACATAATGGGCCAGAGCAGTTCGACATGCTTATAACACATGTAATAATTTGATATTTTTATTAACTAACGTCCCAATGTCCAATCACATACTCTTTATTAATGGCCGACCCCAACATGAATATGGCTGTCCCATCTCCTACGACTAGTATTCTAGTTCTAGACCAGTTATAATAGAAACCAAAAAAACATTTAGCCTATTACAAAGTAATTCATTTAAAATGTGATTATGCACATTGATTTCACTAAATATATAATGGTGTGATTTGCACATCTTTAGTATTAGTCTTCTTCTAAATTGGTTTTTCCGAAAATAATATAGCTGTTTCGCACAACTTCGTGCCCATTGTTTAAATTTTTTCCATTTATAAGTTGTGATGATGTTATTTTAAGATAATGAAGTTGGGAAAGAAAATATAATCATGTTTAATTTATGAAGGAATGCAATAATTACACAATGTCTCTTAAAATTATTCGATATAATGAACAATTATTAGTGTTAAAAGGGATAGATTAGAGTAAAATTTAGGTTCTGATTAAATTTGATCTATTAATTGGTGGATTTTCGAATTTGATTTATTCCATACTTGGGTCGAGAAAAACATGTTTAGAACTCAAAATGTTCAGACAGATCGCAGTTAAATTTCCGGATCGAATTGGTTATTGTCACGGCCACTGCCTCCCAGAAACAAAAGGGCGTGTAGAAGTTGTTAGAAGCAGAAGCGAGGGAGCGAAATCGAAGTTGAGAGAAAGAAAGACACCCAAATCTCCTGGAGAGAGAGAGAGAGAGAGAATGGTGCTGGTGAAAGGTGAGCCGCTGGTGCACAAGCTGGCGATGATTGCCAAGTACGTGGTGTTCCCAGGAGCCATGGCTGCCGCTTTGGTATACTCTCCTCCTGAATACAACAAACCCAAGAAGACCCTCCATCCTACCCAGTAGATTACTCATTCTTCTTCTATCCCCTCCCCCCCTTTTTCTTCCAGGTAATGGATACTTGTTCAACTAGGGTTTCGCATTTCCTTTTCCCGATTGTTTTTGTATTTTCTGACTTTGATTGTTAGATTTGAGCAGTTGTATTAGTAGGTGATCTTTGTTCATTTCAGTGGATTCGCTTTTAATCTGCTCTGTATTTAAGGGCAGTCTTCATTATGCTGAATTCGAATCATTCACTCTCAGCCGTGAGGATTGCTTGTTGCTTGTAATTGCGAGTTTTGTTAATTTTCATCCTCCATCATTGGTTCGTAGCCATTAGACTTAATGGAGTTGGCTTATTGAAGATGATAGCTGAAGAAGGTTAGTGGTGGTGTTATAGATAAACTTGCTTGTTACGTTGCTGTATTGCACCTTGTTATTGACTGTGTGCCTCTTTTCAGCCCCTCTGGCATGTTTGCTATTTTTGGCTCTGATTGGATTTCTGTTTTGTGGGGAAGTCTCAGACTCTAGAAGCCATATAGTATAGTCAGGCTGGTTATTTGTAGATTTGTTTGTGTTGTTCATGGTGAAGTGTGTAAATGGTTGGTGGCTTGTACTAATTTATGTCCCATAGCTGCTATTCAATTGAAGTAACTGATGGTTGAAACAAGGCTATGGTAGAACATCTTAGCTTTAATTGTATAGTTTTGCCTTGCCATTAGAATCAATAGAGTGTTGGTTATGCTGGAAAACCAACAACATGGTCAAGCTAGAAAATGGCACTTATACCTCATTAGTCATTGCCATTAGAATTAATAGAATTGGTGTATTGAGAATGGCGTTTATTGATGAAGGTTAGTGATAGTGTTAATCGGCACTCTTGTTTGTAATGCTCTATTGTGCATGGTTGTTGCCTTGTTGGTTGTCTACCTCATCTCAACCCTTGTGACTGGTTTGGTATTTGTCAGCTTTGTTGTAATTTCTGTTTTATGGGCAAGTTGTAATTAATATTTTTGATGTGTCTTCGACTGTTGTTTGCTCTAGTGGCAATATGTTATCTGTGGATGGCCTATTTGTGGACTTGTTTGTTTTGTTCATGGTAAAGTGTTGGGGCAGTGCCTTGGATTAATTCACATCTTAACATGAGTGCTGTTCAATTCAAGTAACTGATGATTGAATCCAGGCTTGAAACTGGACATCTTTGTTTCAATTGTGTGTCATCTGTATAGTTTTGCCCTGCTTCTCTTTTCAAAGGAAGTCATGCACAAGTCCCTTTTGATGAGCAAAGATTACTATTTGTTCACTAGGGAACACCATTAGTTGTTGTCTTAGAAAGAGCATAAGTCAGTTTTGGATGAACCAAGGTTTTTGTGGATAAGTAGTGGAGGAAACCATTCCCCATATACAGTATGGGGTTTTGAACTTTTTGAATTACTCCATTGTGGAGCAACTCTCTCTATCAGTTGCAAGTCCTTTACAATATTTACTTCTGTTGACATTGCTGCTTGCCATTGTGCAGGATCATATCTGCTCACGGATGTGGTGTTGGTACCTTTTTGGGTGTGTAATATTCACTTGAACTTTAGATGTCCTTTTTTAGGGTGTTGAGCACTGACATGGGATTTTTCATGTTATGAAATCAAATAACTGCTTTTGTAACGATTTTCTGGTAAAGAAAGCTTGTTCTCAACTATCTTATGCATTCATATTTCATGAAGCCTGGGACCAGGTCTGTTTCATTGCCCCAACATAGCCTTTGTGTGATTTGATATCTGGCATCCGTATGCTGGCTTGTATAATTTCTGTTGGGGCGATGGTTTGAAATCTTCTGCTCCTTGGTCCTTTTATGATATCGATTATGAAAAGCTGGATTGCATTTAGAATTATTTTCTTGCATGGATTGTCTAGGAATGCTAGTAGTTCGGAGAATCCTTTTCCTGTGGTGCGGCGGTACCCCTACAAGTGTGGGTTCTTAAAACTTAAAAACATTGTGTATTCAGACTTGAGTGCTAAGGGGTTCGGAGATGAGAGTATTTGATTTGTATATGTATTTGATAGTGCCCACGCACCCTGTTTTTGTTGTCACTTACACTGAAGCATTCAATTGTATATTACCCTTCTGGGCCTTGTATGTGTAAGATTGCCCTTGAGGATTGGTTCAATGTGGTGGGGAACCTTGAGAATATTTTTGGCTGATCTAGAGAAACTTGTTCTTCCGTAACTGTTTCCCCCTCAGCAACTTGCATGCACTTGAACCTGCTGGTTTTCTATTCCTTTTGGAGTTTCAAGGGGTATCATATTTGGTTGGTTAGGATTCTGTTATGGTTAACCTTTCGAAACTTGAAATTTTGGAGCTGGAGTTATGCATCGCTCAAATGGAGTGAGTAGGGTTCCTTTCTGGTGAAGTGACAGTAGAGGCAACTTCCTTCTTTGTGCTGTTAATGATATATAAAGATTTATGATATTGCTGCAGAAATAAAAATTTTGGAGCTAGAGTTATGCATCGCTCAAATGGAGTGAGTAGGGTTCCTTTCTGGTGAAATGACAGTAGAGGCAACTTCCTTCTTTGTGCTGTTAATGATATATATAAGATTTATGATATTGCTGTAGAAATAGTCATGCTTTACTCCTAAGAGCCGATCAACTAGTTCAGGGCTGATCTCTCCTTCCCAATTTGTGAAAATCCCGGTTTAGTTTGTTTTTACCTCCTTTGCTTTCATTGCCTTTCAAATGACGTTCAATGGTGTCGTTGCTGAGGATCTGGAGCAATTGTTGGCGATCCACTGCCTGTTCCCATGTACTTAAAGATATTTACCCCAGTAGTATTTCCTCATTTACAAGTGAGGTGGGCTTTATCGTTAAGTTTGGGCTATATGTATGAGGCCCAGCTTCATGAAAATTAATCGTTTGGCAGTAGTCTGACATGTCTCGTACCAATAGTTTGGCACTCAAGCTATTTTAATCAAGTTTTTGGTTAGCTCATCAGAGTATGCTATGGTAATTTATTCCTTTTTGGGCCTGTTTTCAGTTGAAATGGTGAGTTAGCAAAGTTGATTGTAATCAGCGACATGTTCTATTTCCAGTTGAAATGTGTCACCACCAGACGTAAAAATAATAAGTTGCGGAGCGAAATAGGGCACGAGAAGATGAAGTCGGGGCGCACCAAGGCTTAGTTGAATGGGCCGGCTCCATCACTCGATTTAGGTCAATCTACCGCCCAAGGTCGGGAATGCTTTTTTTTGGGGGGGGGGGGGGAGGGGGAGGTTGGGGCCCTCGTTGGAGAGGCCAGGAGGCACCCGGACTTGGGGTCGGGCAGGCTGTGGTTTTCTTTTTCCTTTTGTAATGTGCAACAAGTGAGAAAAAAGAAGGGGGGGGGGGATGAGGGCATAATTTTCATCTGAACGCCCTAATCAGAGTTGTTATTGCAATTCGCGCTTGCTTACAATTCGGTAGAATAAGAGGTAGTCCAAGCTTTTAAATGTTTTAAGGGTCCAAAATATTGATCCGAAATTCTTCAAGAATAAGGGATTGCATTGATTGGATTGGTTGGAATATCCTTTGCTGCTTAGATGAGACAATTGGTTTTTGAAATTGAGCTCATTTAGCAGTATTTTGACAAGAAAGGCAAAGGGATATTTCCAGTTACTTCAGGTGTTCTAATGGGAAGGAGACTTGACATTATCAGTTATGTTTCTCCTTATTGCTTACTACTATGATGTGTCTAGCCTAGGAGAATCAAGGAGAATGCCAGAAGGAGGAGAGAAACTGAAAAACAAGCAAACAAGAAAACAAGCAAACTCAATGCCTTAAACTGGTTTAACAAGATAAAAACAACTCCCTTGACTAGGATAAGCCAATGATGCCACCTAGGGAGGGCGCTAGGCTATTCCTTTTATGCTTAAGGGAACAGAATTTGATCACCACCAAAAGTAAGATAAGGAACCTAGTAGAACGCCACTTGAGCTGGTTTATTCAAGTTAAAGCAACTAGGTATTTAAGAGAGAGTATTAAACTCAATTCGGTTTTCATTAATGTTCAAGCTGCCTTAATACATTCCTAGAGGCTTCTCCTATATAGGAAGGCCTCAAAAATCATATTACAACAGCCCCGAACCAAGCCAAACGGCGAAAAGACAAAAGAGAGCACAAAAAATAATGAAAGTACAAAAGATGACAATGATAGTTTGCTGCCAGTTCTGACAGTCTACAGCTCCAACTTTGAACAATCATATCTCCCTTTCTACTTGCCCAAAATGGCTCCAATGTACCTTGTTAGAAAGCTTAGAAAGTGCTCTTTCATATGACTACTTTCTAGCTTAGCCGTTTGAGAGATACACTTAGAACAGAGATACACTTATAACAAGTAAGGTGGACCAAGCTTTAACCCGGAAAGCACCTTTAGAAGTTTCTTTCCTTTTGACCTCTTTCTTGGATGTTTAACCCTGCTTTCTTTTCCCATCGTTAAAGTCAATTCAAAAAGGGATCCAAAATTCAGACTTTCATGTTGCTAAGTAGGATTTTGGTTAGGGAAAATGGATTCTCAAAACCGGGTCAAAAACTGTCCCGAAAAATAACCTAAACAGTTTGACCTTAAAGTGGGTTTTGGGATGGGCAAATAATATCCAATGAGGCTAAAACTTAATTTATTGGACAGCTAACATCCCAGAGTTTATAGAAATACCAAAAGGTTGGACTTAAGTCACCAAGAAGCTAGGCAACCAAAGTTAGAAACACAGGCCAAATGCAGGAGGATCCTGCCAGCGAACTGTTGAGGATGTCTTGAGTTGTTTCTAACCCTTGACATGTCTCTTGGACCTCTTGAACCATTAGAAACACTGGGGACTGATCCCCATCATGCTAGCTCGTATTGCTAAATCAAATTAGCTTAAATTTTCAATTGTTTTCTTTGAAAAGTGGAGAGAATTTTCAACTTTGGTCAAAAAATATCACAATGACAACAATTTACACGCAGACATTTCTACATGAAATATTCGTAGTCACATTTTGAAATTACCAAAAAGATGCAACGTAAAACTTATCAAAACTCAATGCAAAGGACATACTGTGAAATGGAATGTCATACAAGAGGATAAGTGTGTCCTTACTCGATCTTATGTGATGTTGAGACTCAAATCAGATGTCACTTATTCTTCATATGTGAATAAATCAACAGTATCCTAAAAATTATCAATGGTAGATCGAGACTAAAGATATACGTCCGGAGGGTGTGAGAATTGGTTGTGAAGAAGTCCAGAGTCACATCTGCAATCAGGAATTGGACCTGATTACTCATTCATTGCTGTTTTGGTTTATAAATTGTGGATCAAAGAAACAAATCATGCATTGAGCAAAGGAGATTTGTAGGAGTGTCTTGCTGAATTTATGCAATTAGGTAATACATCCCAAAGTTATTTGGTAAGTACTGCTTTTGGAGATTAATGAACACGCACGCACTTGCTTAACCACAAAAAAATTCTCGCCAAAGATTAGCAAAATTCCAACAAAACAGAACAGATTTGAAGTATTTCTAGAAGCCAACGATAGGCCCGTTCTTTTCGTTGATAAAATTGGAGGTGTGGGATAGGAAGAAATGGAATAAAGTAAAAGGGAGTGATTTTTTCTTATAGGAGTGGAAGAAGTGAAAATAAGTTGAATAGAGTGGGAAGGAATAGGATGAAATGAAATGATGTGGAGGAAAGATAAAATTATTAAGGTGTGAGAAAGAATGGAAGAAAGTGGAGGACGGTGAAAAAGAGTGGAAATGAATGAAAAGGGTGGAAATGAGTGGTACTTATCTTTAAATAGTGGAAAAAATAAAAAAAAAAAGTCGAAACAAGTCGAAAGAAGTGAAAGTAAGGGTCTGTTCTTTTCGTTGGTCTTTGTTAAGTTACCAATTTCAATCAAGTTTAACTCACTTCAACTAATTTTAAGCCACTTCAATAAAAAATATCAACTTCAATCCATTTCAACCAACTTCAACCCACTTCGTTCAAAATTCTATTCTCACTATTTTAACCAACTTCAATAAATATACAAATTTCAACCCACTTTAATCTATTTCAACCCACTTTAACAGAAAATATTAATTTTAATCTACTTTAATTTATCTTAATTAACTTTACCTTTTTATCAATTCTAATTTATGAACGAAAATAAACAAATCCTTACGTCATGGAAAAAACAGGGTTAGTATATGCTTATTCTTCGGCGATTTAACTATAAGCCGATCTTGGGTTAAAATTGTCAGATTTTAAATGGATAGGTGGGTCATGGCATTCTGTGGCATTAGATAGATGGTGATGCCATGTTGAGTTAAAATTGTCAGATATTTCCCTGCCCAGACCTCCTTATTTTGCTCGTCTTATTTTGTATATTCAACATTGAAGAACCCCCACCCCCATGTTGGTGTCTGACTCTAGAGTCTAGAGTTAGAATCTACCCTAGACTAGACTAGCCTAGAGTGGCAGTGTAGAGTCAGGCTAGCTCTGTTGCATCTCTGCTAGATTTTAGCCCATCCATACAAGGCTTCCTCCATAATGCCAGTTTTCCTTGCATCATTTTCAAGGTATAGACGCTGTTATTATTATTATCCCAATTTTATCAAATTAAAAAAATCAAAATCAAAATAAAACTGTGACTGACCACCATCCTTGTTCCTGTATCAAAAATCAAAATCCATCAGATCAACTTCAAGTGTCTTCAGAATAAAGTAATTCCTATTTCCCTGACTCATCATTATCAGGGAAAAATTATAGTTCTGTTATTATTATTGTACTCTCTTTATTTTTTATTTTTTTTTGTTCCTTGCAAAAAGCACTATTCTGGCTGCTATATCAAAATCCATCACATCAAAATCAAGTCTCCTCACACTAAAATAATGCTAATTTTCCTGACATCAGTTTGAGGGAAGAACTATAACTCCTCTCATGGTTGTTTATTTTTTTTTTTAAAAAAAGCAGCAGTATCCTTGCTACTTAATTAAAATCTATCACATCAAAATTTTCATTTTTATTATTCGCGTCTCTCCATTTCTCTCTCTTTCTCGTCTTTTCACTTGCATAGGGTCTGTTGTGTTCTGTTTTACCTTTTTTTTTGGGGTCAGATGTAAGTTAATTTTGTGAACAGTGGTAGCTGTATAAAAGTCTTCGTGAAAACACAGAAACAGAGGATGAATGATGTTACTTTTCTGCTTGTACACTCCCCTCCCTTCTGCCTCGCCTTATTGTCAATTCTGTTGCACGTGTGGTTTTTGTAATCTTTTTTTTTTTAAAGGACAAACAATACCGTTCTTCCCCCTCCCAAAACAAAAGAGGTCTGCAAATTTGACCTTCCTGTAAATTTTACAACTTTTTTAGAGTTCTCCTATCTTTCAAGATTAAATTTTCCCACAGTTCTTAAATTTCTATAGATTTTTATTTTGTATATTCTTAACAGAAATTTCGTAGAACATAATGAAATAGACTCTTATAGAAAATCTTAAAAATCCCTAAAATTTCTATAGATTTTTATTTTGTATTTTCTTAATAGAAATCTCGTGAAACATAATGAAATAGACTTCTATAGAAAATCTTAAAAATTTCTAAATACAATTGAACATCTCAACTAATTTTGCAGTAATATATGAATATTAATATTTATCAGTTAAAATTGATCAGCATTCAGCAACAAGTAACAAGAAGGAATTAGGTTTGGATTACAGATGCACATACATATATAAAGGTCCATAGAATAATGTAATTAATAATGTAGGACTAAGAATTGAGTAAATAAAAAAGAGGGAGACTAGCTAGCTAATTATACATAAGATAGTTCGTTGGAGAGCGGCTGATACACGGGAGGATGATCGAGCAACCTGTCCAGGGCGGCGGCAGCGGCAAGTGAAGCACACATTTCAGCATGATCAGGAAAACAATCAGGTGCACCAAAGTTGGTAGGGTGAAGAACATCCCCGAATTTGCCATCATCAACAAGATCACCTAATGCATTATCATGATCATAATAACTAGGGTTTAAGTGGATCAACTGATGCTGAGGGGCTATGATTTTGTCTAGCCAGTTGTACTGGTTGTTCTCCTGTTTCATAGTCATACCAATCGCAGAGTGAGAGGGCAAATTATCCTCATCAAGGCATTGCGGTAGCTGTGGGAAGTCATCGAAAATGGCCGATGAGGGTGGTGGCAGGGCAGCGGTGGAGGCGGCAGCAGCAGCAGCAGCAGTGGTGGTCGTGGTGGGATGTAAGAATGAAGGTGATGAGAAGTAACTGGGCAGTGATGGTAGTGGTGGTGAGCAGGTGGTGATGGTGGTGGTGGGAGTCTCCAACAGTGGAGGTAGGCAGGAGTTCATCATAAAATTGTTAATATAATTAGTAGGGGATGCTCTTGATTTCTTGTTCTCACTTCCACCATGCTTGTGGAATATTCTGCAAATCACCCATTCTTCCTGCATTGTTTCATTAATTAATATAAATATAAATCCTCCTATAATTAGTCATTAATCACCATTTTTTCTGTTTAATTACTTCGTACAAAGCTGAATATATTTTTTCTATTCGGGTATATATTAAACATGACGTGGGAAAAATATCCTCACCCAAAATTTTAAAAAAAAAAAGTGAAAAACGAAAAGAGGGGGGAGGGGTCATCAGAGGGCGTCGGACAGTCTATGATATTGTTTGATTTAACGTGACCATGCATACTTCTGTTTCTTTCAAACAAATCTTTTCACAAACTGTTGTTCTTCTTGAAGCTATTTTTTGGGGGTAGCCCTCCCCCCCCCCCCCCCCCTCTTCTTCCTTTATGACTTATGAGTTGCCAAGAGAAGAGGGTTATCGCTATTACAAGTCAACCAGTAAGCTGACAAAAATAGTCTAGGAAAATTATAAATTGCCTTTGCTTGCTTCTCCTGTGATCTTTTAAAACCTTGTCTCGCGCAATTTCATTCCAAACAAATGACGAGTTCATCCAGCAAAAGTGATTGGTAAGAATATATCCAATTTTGTAACAAAATAATAACTTGTTTAAAAATTCATTATGATAATTTCTAAAGCCAAAGGAAAACCAAAAAAAATCAAGTAATTAGTTAACCAATGTGCTTTATATCATTCTCCACCTGGGTTTGTAGACACGGGTGGAGTAGGCTAGAATCGGAGAGTGGAGCAATATATTTAATACAGTCTAAGTTCATAAACATGAATTCAAAATTTTGGTATATAATTTAGTACATAAAAACACCTTAAAAAATTCATCATCACAAAATCTAAAGCAAAAGGAGAGGGAAAAAAATCAAAGTCATTGGTTAATTAACGTGCTTATATCATTTTCATTTACTTTTAGGCCTATAAATGGTGGTGCTATGATCGCGGGTGTCATTAATTATACTGTCTTCTTATCTCATTTGAACCTAAAAAAATAGTAATATGGAATAACTTGTATTTCAATTAAAAGGAAACAAATTAAATAAGAAGGGGAATGAATTAAGAAAGAGATGAGAATAGGAGATGGACCTTGGAGGAGGAGAGACGGAAGGAGGAGAAATGGCCGTCGAGGCGGTACTCATGCATGACCCAGGGTGTCTTGACACCGCGAGGAGCTCGTCCTTGGTAGAACACCAATGTCTTCTTCATCCCTATCAAGGCTAATTCATGATCCCCATCATGATAATTGTAACTACCCTTCTTCTTCTTATAGTTGTTGTTATTATGATTACTACTAGCAGTTGCATAGACATGCCTGTCCTTCCCTGTGGCCTTCCAGTATCCACTCCCTGTGGCTCGGTTCGTTCTCAGCCCTGTTGGGTACTTCCTGTCTCTGACGCTGTAAAAGTACCACTCTCTTTCCCCCATCTTCGCCCGTTCTGTACCCGATCAATCAACAACTTTAATTAATTAATTAATATCACTATTACATAATTAACTGCATGCTCCAACAAAGGATTTCGACCAAACAAGAAGAGAAGAAAACCAAGGTAAATATATGGATACGTACCAGGAAGGTCCCAGGGCTCACAACGATTGAGATCGACTTCAGGGATGTCAACAGGAGGGGCAAAGAAGGAGGTAGAAGTAGTAAGAGGACGAAGATTGGGATAATCAGGAGGAGGAGGAGGAGGATGGGTAAAGACCTTGGAAGCGAGGTAGAAAGTGATGAGCTCTTCATCCGTAGGGTGGAACCTGAACCCTGGTGGCAACCCTCCACTCTTCTCCTTCTTCCTGTCTTCTTCCTTTAGCTCGCTTAACACGTCTTCTATGCTCCACATACTTTTCTCTTCAATTCTGATCTGCCTCAATCTCAAAGTGCCTTTCTCTGTGTGTGTATGGGAGAGAGAGAGAGAGTGACGAATGTTGAAGCCGTGCTGCTCCTATTTGTAGTACGTTCGGGGAGGGGGGAGGGTCCGCTGCTGGATAAAATGTTAGTACACTGAAACTGAAGAGGAGTGAAAACTCAAATTGATTTTGCCATAATACAATACTATTTCTCATCAGTTAATCTTTCCTATATTGTATTGTCCCTCATAAGTTCTCATTTTAACAGTAAAAACATATACAGTTCTTTATTCATAAACAGTCCATCTGTTTTTTTTTTTTTTTAAAAGAAAAGTCTAAAGCCGATACATATGTAACTTAGATATGTAAATTGTCAGGACCATGTCAAAGACCCAATGTATCTGGCTTCGTTGATGTGATGTATGTCTTTAATATCCCCTTGATCTCAATATGCAAATCAAATCATTAGATCCGCAACAAATTAAAAAAGAATTTTTGGAATCTAATAAACCTAACTTTAGGAGGTCTAAAAGGCAATAATTTGAATTTAAGAAATTCTTATTAGTAAGCTGAACTATCAATGCATTTGTTTCTAGTGTTCCACCACCGAGTTAGATTCGTCGGAGATGTGATATTGCGGCGGTGGAATCAGATGCGTAATATGAGAGCAATAAAAGAAAGAAGGAAAAGCCTATATTGACCAAAGTTTGGATTATTAGACTTCAAAAGCCCATATATATATATGTGTGTGTGTGTGTGTGTGTGTGTATTAGAATTTTTTTAACAACAATGCTTTAAAGTGGCCCCTTTTCCCCCTCTCTTTCTCTATGAAATTAAGAAATATATAAATCACCATTTTAAATTGTGAAATTCATTTATAATGTAACTACAATTAATAATTTCCAACTTTTTAATCTTCCCAAGAAATAGAACCCCAAAAAAAATCAAAATTCACACCACCCAAGTCCCCACCCCGAAAATTCTAGATCTGGCAACCCTTGGCCAGTAAGCAATTATGTTGCTACCCAGATTTTTGCACATACTACCCACCAGAGGTGACCTGGTCAAGACGCCGCTACCATAAGCCTCACCGACGAGCGGGAAACTTTGATTGAGGCTTGTCGCTGACCTGCAAGCCTCAAGGTGGTGGTAATTAGTGCCTCTTGATCACTCAATTTCTTCCCAATTGGAGCCATTGCAACCGTTGGCAACAAACTTGACCAACTTTTTGTGAGTTTTCTAGTCCGTGGCTTGTTGCTAGATCTGGTGGTTGGCTCAAATGAGAGAGACAAGAATGACCTACAACAATTTATGATGCTCACCATGATGCTCGCCGGTGGCCAGCGAACGTTCATCGAGCAGCGCCATTGGCCCTGAAATTGGGACCCAACTCCAGTGCGCTCCCTCCTGTTTCTCTCTCCTCTTTGACTTGCACTGGTAAGAGAATAGGCTGGGGAAGGATATAGGATTATTTTAGAAAATTAAATCTTGACCATTGAATTTTAATCCTAGGGCTATAACTCAATCCTCGCACTCCCACCCTATCACCCTCTTCTTAATATATATATGTGTGTGTATATGTACACACACACACACACACACACACACACACACACACACACACATACATATATGTACATATATATATATGTACATATATACATATACATATACATTTACATACATATATATATATATATATATATATATATATATATATATATATATATATATATACATATACATATATATATATATATATATATACATATATATATATATATTATACACACACACATATATATATATATATATATATATATATATATATATATATATATATATATATATATATATATATATAGATATTTATATATATATATATATATATATATATATATATATATATATATATATATATATATAATAAATATATATATATATATATATATATATATATATATATATATATATATATATATATATATATATGTGTCTAATACTATTGTGTTAATATAGGCTTTTTTTTCTTTTTTTATTACTCCAATATTACACGTCTGATGCCACCACCACCACGTCACATCTCCGTTGAGTCCGATTTGGTGGTGGAACACTAGAAACAAATGCATTGAAAGTTCAGCTCACTGGCAAGGATTTTTTAAGTTCAGATTATCACCTTCCAGACCCCTAAAGTTTGGATTATTAGATTCCAAAAATCCATTAAAAAATCATACTAGTTTTTATTTGTGTCTATATATTTTGTATTGGACTTGTTTTCTTCAAGTGAGTTGGACTCCTTACTTTTAGTATTTGAATTCAGATTAATTTTATACTTTGGGCTGAATTCAATATATTTAATTAGCTTGGGCTTTTGTTATATTTAGTGTATACCTTTCAATACATAGTTATACTTTTCATGCTACTTGTCAGTGTATTTCAATTCTTGTTAGTATCATTTAATATTTTTTCAACATCTTGTAGCACCATTCAATTTCTTTTAGTACTCTTCGTTTTTTCCCCCAATACTGATAAGTTCGTTCAATACCATTCAGTGAAGAATCGAGGCCTTATTTTTCAATCCAAAAAGAACAAAGCTAAAAAAAACATAAAGGTCTAATGTAGACTATAGGTTCACATAACAGTCCCTAACCCAAATACTGCTTCGTACAAACTTAAGAAGCTAAAAAACAATCCATTTCTATTTTATTCAAATGAACTCTTGCAATTTATCGCTCTTGGTTTATTTTAATGTTTACATGATTCACATACTATTTAATACTATTCATAGACTATCTATTTCACTTTGAGGTTAAAAGCACACTTTTCGCATCACATTGACACAATGATATCTTAAGGTTTGGTCACTAAATAAAGTGATCTAAAAACTTTCAAAAATAATTTGTTCACTACCCTCGGATTTGACCTTAATTTTTAAACAGTCTTTGTCTATTGGCCCCAAAATTAACATCAATAGCATTTGACTTTATATCATTTAAATGCATGTCAATTTTAGCTTGGCCTACAACACCCTTTACCAGATGTGGCCAAATATTGAAAAGCTTACTACTTAATTACATGAAAGTCATTACACTTTTCATTTGCGACATAAATTGATTTAAGGAAGATAACATTGGTTTGTTCATACGAAAGTCAATGCTATGACTCTCAACCTACTATATGAGCAACTATTCATTATCGGATGGTTCATGTGAGATATTTTGATATAACATTAAAAACACACATAGAAATCCTCCAACCGTAGATTCATATAACATATAACTATAATTTAATCAAAGGAAGTATATCCCATATCCTATTGCCAAAAAGCTTACAGAAAACAATTGATGTTTGTATATTTTTGGTATGTTCCCTTTCAAACTATATAATTCATTTTGTACATTTATTTATTCCTCTCTAAATGCATATCAACTATCTTGAGTTACCAAATATAATATAATCGTAAATATTTTGCAACGAGGCGTACCCTTTCAATTCTTTCGTATTATATAAACTTACTATATTAATCACATAGTACGTGCACATTTCAAATAATATTTACAATATACGAATTCTCTTACAGCAGTTACCGCCAAGTGATAAACACTATAATTAAATTAATTAGTTACAATCATTGATAATTTCAATCTAATCACAATTGTTAATTAATTTGACTATTCACTATATAAGACGTTGTGACGATCCCACCGCAATTATGTTGAACACACTACTCTATGAATTATTTTGTGAGGGAAGGGTCTCATCTTCTCCTCCTTTATGTTGGAATATTATGAATCTACTGTTTTTTAAGTTTTTATAATTTATTTTGTTTTTGGTCTGTTCTTATTTTTTCCCTCTTTTTGGGCATAAATGGGGATTGAATTGTGAATGACCAACAGAGGGCGAGGCATGTAATGGCTACAAAAAATAAGATTCTAATAGGATGTCATATTTAATGGCGTTTGATGATTTATTCACTTTATTCGCTAAGGAAAAAAGGGTGGGGGTTTTTACTGGGGAGGCAAAACAAAGTCAACAATAAAATGCATATTAGATATTTTAACGATTTTGTTATTTTATAAAATAATTTCAAATTAATAACATAAAGTTAAATTATCAACAGTTGATATTAGATTTTGATTATTAACAATCATACTTAATTGAATTGTGATGGTTACCACTTAGGCTCCATTTGGTCTTTAAAAAATTTAATAAAAAGAAAAGTTGAAGGAAAAAAAATATGAAGAACAAAAAGTATGGAGAAAATGAGTTTTTTCTCTTGTTTGGATTGAGAAAAAAATACAAGAATTTAGATGAAAAATTTGAATGTTGATGAGTTACTTGAATCATGTTGATGTCATATAAACAATGTGAGGTTGGATAAGATTGGAAATTTTCCTCAGCTTTCCTCGCAATTTTATGAGGAAAATTTTATCACTTGTTTATAACAATTTTTTCATCTAACTTTCCTCCATATTTTTTTCTTTATGGTTTTCTCTAAACCATACACAAGAAAAAAACGTAACTTTCCCAAATTTTTTTCTTCCTACCAAATTTTTCAAGATTCAGACGGAGCCTTACTGCCAACTAACATAAAAGCATCGCACTATGGCTCTGTTCTTTTCGTTGGTAAATCACAATTTATTAACTTCAAACGATTTCAACCCACTTTACGAACTTCAATAAAAAAATATCAACTTCAATCCACTTTAACTCACTATTTTAACCAATTTCTACCCATTATATAAAAAAATAATTAATTTTAACCCACTTCAATAAAAAAATATACATTTTAATCTACTTTAGCCCTTTTCAATTAATTTTAACTAACTTCACTCATTTTTCAATTCCTACTTTCCAAAAAAAAAAACAAACCCCATATATATATATATGCGCAAGAGAGTTTGTGTGTGTATGGTGCACCATCGCCACGTCCCAAATAACAGAAATATTTACTACTCAATAATCAAGGGGATAATTTGCCCTCAAAAAAACAAAAGAGGATAATTGGACGTAAGCAACTGAAGAGTCTACCACTGTAGCAACAGGTTTAATTTCGGTAATGGGTTTTCAGCCTTATAGATTCTGCGATCAGTATCACCGTACATGGGAAGGAGGGAGAATTAATTGAAACACGACCTAGAAAAAGGAGTATGGAGGCACAGATAGTCTTCATGAGGATTTATAATTAGATTTGATTTTGTCATAATACTATAATAGGGAAGGGAGAGAGAGAGAATAGATTCTGTGAAAAGTGCACCTGAACTTGGAGGGTCTTCCCAAGCCAAAGAGTCTTCACTGAGAGAGAGAGAGAGAGAGAGAGAGAGAGTAAATGCAATGCAGAAACGGACAGAGCAGAGAGGAGAGAGAAAATTAAAGGATGGATTTATGCGTGCGGGTGCAAGCATATTATTATCTTCCAACGCAATTTTATCGTTTTTAACCCAAACCCCAGACCTTTCCCTAACTTTTTAACAAAATATTTCTTGAATCCTGCGTGTTTTTTGGCATGTTTGCATGGTTAAAGGCCCAGGGTGCATAACCATTGGCCAAACAGAAGGAAATTAATGCTCACATTCTCCTTTTTTTTTGG